>VMDO01021832.1:0-34634 GCA_007922755.1 Pedetes capensis | reverse complement strand
CACACCTATAGCCACCTTATTTTCGACAAAGGAGCAAAGCAAGTAAACTGGAAAAAGGACAGCCTCTTCAACAAATGGTGCTGGGAAACATGGTCATCCACATGCAGAAAAATGAAAGTGGATCCGCATCTCTCAATATACACGAGAGTTAACTCAAAATGGATAAAAGATCTCAACATAAAACCAGAAACTTTAAAACCTATAGAAGGCAAGATAGGCAATACACTCCATCATATAGGCATTGGAAAGGATTTCCTTATTAGGACTCCAATCGCTCAAGAAATTGCAACAAGAGTAGATAAATGGGATCACATGAAATTAAAAAGCTTCTGCACAGCAAAAGAAACAATTAACAGAGTCAAGGAAAACTCCACAGAATGGGAAAAAATCTTCGCATTTTATACATCTGACAAAGGTCTAATTACTAGAATTTATAAAGAACTCAAGAAAAAAAAACCCCAAAAACCAAACAACCCAATACACAAATGGGCAAAGGAACTGAGTAGACAGTTCTCAAATGAAGAGGTCCATAAAGCCATGAAACACATGAAAAAGTGCTCAACATCCCTAGCCATTAGGGAAATGCAAATCAAAACAACGCTGAGATTTCACCTTACACCAGTAAGAGTGGCCAAGATCAATAAAACAAACAACAACAAATGCTGGCGAGGTTGCGGGGGAAGAGGGAACACTTTTACATTGTTGGTGGAGATGTAAATTGGTGCAACCACTGTGGAAATCAATATGGAGATATCTCAAAAAACTAAAAATAGATCTATCATATGACCCAGCTATAACACTACTGGGAATTTACCCAAAGGGAGATGGTTCATCATACCACAGAGACACCTGCATCTCCATGTTCAATGCAGCGCTTTTCACAGTAGCAAAGATATGGAATCAACCAAAGTGCCCTTCAACAGAAGAATGGATAAAAAAACTATGGTATATATACACAATGGAACACTATTCAGCAATCAAGAAAAATGAAATAGGGTCATTCGCAGCAAAATGGATGGAATTAGAGAAAATTATTTTAAGTGAACAAACACGAGCTCAGAGAGAGAAACAACACATGTTCTCACTCATATTAGGGAGCTGATTCAAAATTACAAGAAGGAAAAAATCCTACTCAAAGGTCAGATCATAATAAAAGGGGGGGAGGGAAGATAAGAATGAGATCAATATAAATGGACTAGAAATCGCATGTAATTGTTCTAACAAGATAAAAACAAAGACCACTACAGGAAATGTTTCTATCTTAAACAGAAATGGAACCCAAGGACATATAGAAAAATACTACATATTAAAAGATAGAGAAGACTTGGATGGGAAACTTAGATGGGAAGGGGGGAGGGGGGAAACACAGGGGAGGGTAAGGGGTAACCTCTATAAATAATGTTTATCAAATTGCATATATGAAAATTGTCACAATGAAAAGCATGTCAAAATGAATCACATTATGATGTACATTAAAATTTTCTAATAAAAAAATTTTAACCCCAAACCTGAACCAACCCCTCTAAATTTTAACATATTGAACCCAATATTCTGTGGGTTTGAAGCCCTGTTCAAAACATTACCACGCTGATATCACAGAGATAACTGCATATTCATGTTTACTGAGGCACCATTCACAATAACCAAGACGTGGAATCAACCTACATCTCCATCAACAGATGAACACATAGAGAAAATGTGGTAATGAAGTTTTACTCAACCATGAGGAAGAATAAAATTATGTCATTTGCAGGAAAATGGATGGAACTAGAGACCATCACGTTAAGCAAAATCAGCCAGCCTCAGAAAGACAAATACCACGTTTTCTTTCTTATGTAGACTACAGATTAAACCCATGGAAGTGGAAGAGGACTGTTTGGGGGAAGGGAGAGATTAAAGGAAGGGAAGATGGGGCAAAAAGAGAGTAGTGCGGGGAGAGACAAATATCACACTTTCTCTCATGCAGAATCTAGATTAAATATATAAATATGTGTGTGTGTCCGCGCGTGCGTGCGTGCGTGCGTGCGTGCGTGCGTGTGAGTGTGTATAAATGTAAAAGATAAGCAAGCAGAAGAGGGACTGTTTAGGAGGAGGAAGGGGACCAGCTGGAGGAGGGAGGGGAACATGAGAGGGTAATGGGGGAGGGAAGGAGTAATGTACAACAAAATACATATATGAAAATGCCGTAACAAACCCATCATTTTGTACACTAACTACAAAATACTACCAATAAAAAATGATGAAAAAACTACCATACTGAGAGAAGACCACAAATGAAGAGCTATTTACTTAATTTCCTCACAAGAATAAGGGTATAATAACCTCAGGGAATGACTGAGGGGCATGGACTAAGGCTTGTACCCTCTGACACCCAACCCTCACCAGATCTGATGCTAGTTGAGGACAGCTGGCTCCCAGCTCCACAGCAAAGGAGATCATTAGGTCGCCTGCTGAGGGGAACCATCCTGTGCTGGGTGACTTGGGCTATATTCAAAACTGGGGTTTCAAATTCCTGAAACATTGGGTTCCGGTTTGGGTGTGAGTTCAACATGTTAAAATTTAGAGGATTTGGGCTCAGTTCTGGTTCTAGTTTAACTCCTATATGTAGATAGCAGGGCTTCAAACCCTGAGTTTAAGCAGGTCCCCCTGCCTTAGCCTCAGAACCATAACTGAGCCCAAACACTCTCAATTTTAAACATATTTCACCCATACCCAAATCTGGACCCAATATCTCAAGTTTGAAGCCCTACTTTTGAATATAGACATCTTGATTGAATATTCCTCATCCTATGTCTTCCACATCTTGATCTTACCTCCCCTCAGCCTTTCCTTGTGATTATTGTTGAAACAAGGTCTCACTATGTTGTCCAGACTGGTCTCAAATTCCTGCCTTAAGTCCTCTTGCCTTAGCCTCCTGAGGCTGGGACTGCAGGCGTGCACCTCCATGCCTGGCATTTTTCTTTTCTCTTGCCTTTATCTCCCTTAAATCCTCAAACCCTTTTCTTCCATCTGCCTCTGATTTAGTTCTCTCTTCTGTTTCTTTCTCATCTTTCTCTGAAGCTGTTCTAATTCAAGCATTTAAAGAAACTTTGCTGTGTGACCTGTGGCAAACCAAGTAGATGGTGTAGCCAACAACAGAAACTGGATGGGGGAAAGGCTGGGAAAGAATGGGTTGTTGTTGTTGTTGTTAGGTGCCATCAAGTCAGTGTCTGACTCATAGCAACCCTATGTATAACAGACAAAACACCATTGTTGGTGTGCCTCTGCTATTCATAGGGTTTTCGATGGCTGATTGTGTTTTTGGGAGTGTGTTGCTGGGTCCTTCCTCCAAGCCTACAGCACCAGGCAGTCCCCCATCCAAGTAGTAACCAGGCCTGACCAGCTTAGCTTCTGAGATCTGATGGGATTGGACGCCACAGTGGTATAGCTGCAGGCAGAAATGTGTTAAGCGATCGATATTTGCAGATGCTATGAGGAAAAATCCAAGAGAGTCAACTGAAAAACTACTAAAAGATAAGAGAATTTAGTAGGTGTGATGGAATATCAATCAAGAGCTTTCACAAACAACAAAAGAAGATATACTGGATGAAAAGACCTCAATTATACTAACAATAAATACCAGCACAATAAAATACCTTAACAGGAATATGAAGGAGGCATATGAAGAAAACGTAAAGACACCTACATTCCCAGCCCTTGAGAGGCCAAGGTCGGGGAATCACTTGAGTCCAAGAGTTCAAGACCAATTTGGGCAACATAATAAGATGCTATCTCAAAATAGACTGATCAATCAATTGATAGATGAAATAAATGGCAAATGATCAAATGGAAAAACATACTCAATCTTGCATAGACAATTTTAATATTATAAAGATGTCATTCCTTTTAATTTAACCCATAAGTAAAATGTTAATTCCAATAACAAAAACCACAAGGAACCCTCCGAATAAGGGAAGACTAGCCCTATCAGATGTTAAGATGCTTTATAGACCCTCAATAATTACAATATGAAACAGTTGCACAAGTATACGGATCAATGGAACAGAACAGAAAGCAGAGAAAATAGATCAAATACCTTAGGAATTTAATATGTGATAAAATGGCATCTTAAATCAGTAGGGTAAAATAACCATTCAATAAATGTTGTTGAGACAGCAGAAGAGCCACCTAGAAGAAGACAAGGGACACAGTAACTACATGTGGAGCAATGACTTAAATGTTAAAAGTGAAACCACAAAAGGACCTGAAGTCACAAAAAAATGGGTCAAACTGGTATTATCTGCCTCTGATAGAACACACTACCTATGAAATAGTCCTTAAAAAATCTAATCTAAAATCTGCTAACACCTCAATCCCTACCAATTTACAGAAAATACAGAGAGCAAAGGCACCTATGAACCACACTGCAGCAATACAGTCAGCAAAATCCAGACTGTGGGAGGCTCAGCAGAACAAACTCTTGGTGTTATGTATTTAAAATCAAGAACTGAAATGAAAATGTACAAAGAGATGGAGAGAGCCTCTGGATTATAAAGACTTAAAGATGCATCCTCCTAGTTCAGACCTATCAACTTCTTCAGGACTTTCTACTGGGGAGCTTTTACCCAGGCAGTATAAGATTAATCTGCTGTGTTTTGTTTTTGCTTTTTAGTTCACTGGTTTTGCAATTTTTCTTTCTTCATTTAATTTTTAAATAGGTAATAAATTCTCATTGATTAAAAACTTTTACATTTAAAAGGTATAATGAGGTGAACTCTGCTGTCATTCCTCATGCTAGTTTCTCCCTCCCCAGGACACCAGTTTTTAGTTTCATGTGAATCTCTCTAGTTTCATCCATTTATAAGAAAATCTACAGTCTTTTTAATCTATAGTCTTTTCTCCCTTATAACAAATATGTACACCAGACACAATGTTTTTGCTATTTTTCATTGGCATATTACAAAAGTTTCCTGGTACATTTTCCTGGCTGCAGTCTTGTACCTTCTTATCCACACTTATACAGCTTCTGAGGCTGTCATCGCAAACGGCAGATCTGATCATGCTTAAAAACCATTTGGTGTCTGCTCTTACCTATAGGATCAAGCTCAACTCCCTGGCATACACAACATTCAATATCTTTCATATCTAGCTCTAAACTGCAGCTTCCCAGGGCTGTGACCTATTATTCCTCCTTATAAATCCTGTATTACCAGGCTTCTGGGCAGTGAGCACTTCTGTCTTCTTGGTTCATGGTTATCTCTCTGCCTGAAACTTCTTTTCATTTTTCCATCTCATGAGTTTTAACTTTTTACCTATCCTTTAAAAGTCAGCTAAAGTACTACAGCCTTTCAGAAGCCTGCCCTCATCTCCCACAGGCAAACTACCAGACACTGCACTCCCCTAGCTGACCAAATTCCTCCCTCCACTAGGCCCACAGAGTCCTCTGTTCAAAGCTATGATACAGTACATGTCACAGTACCATATTCTTATCAGTATTTAATAAACAAATAATCATGGTTTATAGCCAACCCAGACCCTTGTACATCATCCCAGGTTCAAAGAATCAGATTCCAACACAAATATCAAAAGCCAGGCTTGAAAGAAAAAAAAAATTTAAACTAATGTAGTGAAATGAATTTATTGGCTCGTCTGGAATCCAGATGGTCCTTAAAATCAGCATCTTGTATTATTCACACTACATATCAAGAGCTGTAGTGAAGCTTGTCCCCTTCTTCCAGCAGGCCCCAGCAGGCCCCAGCAGGCCATGTCACTCCTTCAAATAAGAACAAGTTACCCTGGGGCGTGTACCAGCTAAAACCCCATTACCTCACTCCCCAGTGAGCAGAGAGAAGCTCGAAGAGCTTGTTTTATGGAGGACCAAGAGTTGGTTACAACAGCAAAAGCCCAAAATCCATGACACCCTAATTAGACCTGTATTCATCTCCCACAAAGCAAAGGACTTCAATCTCATTTTTTTCTTATATGTTTAGGAGGATGTATTTAGCTTTATGGGGAAAGCATCTGTCTGCAGAAATATACTTGATCAGTGACAAGGACACAGTTGTGGCTGTTGATCAAAAAGTATGGAAGTACAGAAGATACATATTTGGCACCCCAGCTCAGAGGCCTGCCTATGTGCCAAGAGATAGGCTTCTGGGAGCTTTTACTCCCCTTTCTCTTTCACTCAAATATAATCTCCTTACCTCCTTTCTTGTATTGCTTTCAACAAATGTCTTCTGCCAGTTTCCTTATATTACCTTCCTGCAGCAATAGCACACTGCAAGCCTCAATACACAAACTGTTCATTTATATTTTCACAGATTAGGTTGAATCTCTTATCTGACATGTTCTACAACTTTTTACATTTGAGTCCTAACCTATAATCACTACTATGTAACTACTATCTATTTGTCATTTTATATGCTAGTCATCCTGGAATCACATTAAGCTAGAAAGTATTTGATAGATCACCCAATGAGCCAATACCCACACTGAACAGTAAACAGAAAGATAAATACCCTCGTCCAAGATCAAGATCACATTACTCAATTACCGAACCTTGACCAGAGTCTATTTTCCTAAAATCTGGTTCACTGTTGCTTCCATTATATCAACCCAGCTCCTTCTGTTTTATTTCCTTAATCTTAGTGTTTTCAAATTAGTTTCATAATGAACTATGGTCTAGTCTCCCAGAATCCTCAAATGAAGGAACTTCCTGTTATCAGAGCATTTTCTTGAATAATCTTCAAATTCCCTTTTGCAACTGGAAGTAGAAGTGAGGGGGAGAGACCTGTGTTATTCATCTTCAGCTAGTCTCTCCTCAATTCATCTACTATTCAATTCACCTGCTACTGGAAAGGTTTGGCAGTGACCCATTATTGATTCTTTCATAACATCTCGTATTCAGCTGCATTTAGGGCAATCAAGGTCAAAAGGCAGACCAGGCTCCACTGCAACTACTTAGCCAAACATCAGGAAAGATGTCAGGTTTATTGCTCTGTGTTATAGCTCATAATAAATGAAAGGAACAACATCATTATAAAATATTCCTGTGAGGTTCTTCCTGCATTCATCCAACAACTTTGTAGGGCACAAATTATTTGTGCCTGTTATAAGAAGGAAACTCCTACATATTCAAGTACACCTCTATTAAAGGTTGATTTGTGTGTCACACCCCCACCTCCCACAAAAAATATAGTGGGCTCTTAACATCTAGTTTCTCAGAATGCGATCTTATTTGGAGATGGGGGTCTTTACAAAGGTCATGAAGTTAAAATGTGGTCATTAGGGTGGGGTGCAACCCAATTTGACTGATGTCCTTCTTAAAAATGGAAATTTGGATTACCACACACATAGAGGAAAACAAAGTGAGGACACAAGGAGGACATAATAGATAAGCCAAGGAACACCTGAGGCCACCTGAAGCCAGGAGAGAAGAGTGAAGTGGACTCTTCCTCACAGCACTCAGAGGACACCAGCCTGGCTGAGCCCCTGCCTTCAGACTTCTAGCCTCCAGGCCTGTGGTTCAATCAATTTCTGTTGTTTAAGCCCCATTGCGTATGGTACTTTGCTATGGCAGCCCTAGGAAACTAATACAGCATCTGATGAGCAATGAGCCTCCAATAACTCCTAGCTAGTGCCGCCAGGAAAAAACTCCAGGTAAACAGGAGGACAACCTCTGAATGTAAACCAAAAGGATATGGCTTAGGTTATTGCAAACAATAGGTCTACCTGCTCATCCACGTCCTAATAATTTTCTTATTTATGCAAAGGTCAATTTTAAATGATGCTTCTCCCCAGATACTCCTCTGCCACCTTTTGCCAAACCAGGCTACAGAAAGTGGTCACACATGAGCGTGTACACACCACACACACACACACACACACACACACACACACACACACACACACAGAATATTTCCCTATATTTGGTCTTGAATAGATGGGAAGTTCCCACAGTTGCAGGGATTATGATTCCAACAGATTCCTGTCAGGTTAGCAGATGAGATTGGAACAGCTGCTTCTTCAGTGGCATCACTGTCTTAAAAAGATGCTCAGGGTGAATTACAATTAAATTACAGAGCTGTCAAGAAGGGGTACAAAGTATAGCATTTATTTACCACATTTACAAGCCAGGCACACACAAAAAGAATTGAAAGCGGAAGAAAAAGGACAAAAAACTCACTGCACATTACTTACCTCAGCAGGAAATCTGGTTGAGGGGCGAGGGGAAGATGGTTATCATGCAAAGAGGTCCTTTCTAGCAACAACAATGCTTTGTGTTGCAAGAGGGTCTTCGATTCCAGAAGCTGGAGGTACTGTGAGACATCATCTAGTGGCAACTGCTGTTTCCTTCACAGTTGGAAAAAGGAGGGCCAGCAAGGTTGCCATGACTCACCCACAGCTACAGACAAGCAAGGGAGGAGTTGGAACCAAACCAAGAGCAAGGCAGCTCCTGCCAGGGGGCTGGGCACAGCACAGAAAGCAAAATCAGGCCAGCCAGGCCTGGCCCCTTATTTTGCTCTCATCGATAAGAGCATATTAATTTATCGAGCAGTTATTTATCATGGAGCTCTTTTGGAAAGCTTGGAAACCATCCTCACTTCTCCTGCTAAAATGTCACAAGGCAAAAGAGAAGAAGAATATCCTCAAATGCCATTTATGCTAGTCATTTCCTTTACTAGTCAATAATGCATTCCTCACCACCAGAACAATGGCACACCTCAGTCACCTCCAACCTCAGCATCCCAAGGATAAACTGAAGATGGTAATGCTTGATCAGTGAACAAAGTTCTTGAATTTTTTTTTAAAAAGCTTACTGAATCACCATCCATGGTTTTCATTAAGCCATCAACAAATATCTACTCCATTCCCTTTAAGTATAAGACATTGTGCTAGAGATGGACACAGGGTCTGATGTATACTTGTTTCCCAAGAGCGCACAGTCTAGTTGAAAGACAAGGCACCTAGAAAGACAGAAGGTGTGATCAGAAGATACTGTGAATGTTTAAATTTACAAAGATTATTATAGTAAAAGATGCATTGCCATTAATCTCCTTCAAGATACCCCCTCCTGGCTTCAAACATACTTATCCTATCACTCTTGCCACTTTCTGAAGCAATTCTGGAAGTCCCTTCTCATAAGTGTCTTTAGCTGAGCTGCCATGGCTGCCCCCATGTCTTAAATCCATTTAAAACATTTACTTTTCAAGGTCATTTTGACTTTGGGGAAGAGTCAGAAGTCATGCGGTGCCAGATCTGGTGACGAGGATAGATGCGAACACACTGTAATATTTTTACTTGACAGAAATTGCTGTAGCAGAAGCGATGCCTGACACAGAGCGTTGTCATGATAGAGGACGAAACTAAAGACATGAGGGAGGACTTCCAAAACTTCTTCAGAAAGTGGCACGAATGATGGGATAAGCATGTTCAAAATCAAGTGGAGTATTTTGAGGGAGATTAACGGCAAGGTGTCTTTTCACGTAATATATTTTTTAATTTAAACATTTACTGTGTTTTTTTAAATCACACTTCATAAAGCAAAACAAGACAGTATATCTATACTATGATAAGTAACTCAGTTGTATACACAATACAGTGGACTGAAGGTTTATATTCTATGAATTTATTATCAAGGTTTATTAATTATTATTATTACTACAGTTATATTAATAATATATAATAATATATAATATATATAATATATAATAATAATATAATATAATTATTATTAAGGTTAATAAATTATTATTAAGGTTTATATTCTAGAATTCATATGTTGACATCTTAACCCCCAAGGTGATCGTATTAGGAGCCAGGGCCTTTGGGAGGATGATTAGGCCATGAACGTGGAGCCCTCAGGAATGGGATTATTGTTACGTGCCCTCCAGTTGGGTCCCACCCATAGAGACCCCATGTACAACAGAATGAAATACTCCCCCACAATATGCCATGCCCAGCACCATAAGAGTCCTTCCCTGCTAGTCATACGGTTTTCAGTGGCTGATTGTTTTGGGATTGTTTCAGGAGTGGGCTGCCAGGTCCTTTCCCCATTTTACGCAATGCTGGGGATTGAACCCAGGGCCTCAGAAGGCACACAGCAGCACTCTACCAACTGAGCTAAACCCCAGTCCCAAAAGAATGGGATTACTGCCCTTATAATAGAGGCCACAGAGAGATCCTCTCGCCCCTTCCACCACAAGAGGTTACAGTAAGAGCCACCTCCATGAGGAAGGGGGTCCTATGCAGATCTGTTGGCGCATTGATCTTGGACTTCTCAGGCTCCAGATTTGTGAGAAATAAATTTCTGTGGTTTGAAAGCCACCCAGTCTATGATATCTTCCTACAGTCACCCATATGGATGAAGACAAATTAGACAAGGAGAAAATTACCTGATTATAATCATCTTCTTACTTTTTCTTCCCTAAAAAAACCCACATATGGTAGCTTTCTCATCTTCTTTGGGTTTACCTGCTTTTTTCTCCCAAAATTATATTTTAATAGGTCATTCAATTTAACTTTTCTTTCTACTAGTCAGTGGTATTTCCCTTGTTCACAAAGATCCAACCCCCATCACCCAATTTAAACTTTTGCTTGGTGACAACAGAATGAATCTCTGGGGAAAAAAGAAAGCATCCCTAACAGTGCCACCTACATAAAATCCATGACTGCACAGCAGGTGTCCCCTAAATTAAGATTGAAGAGCATTATTCTCCTCTCCTGTTCCCTGGCCAGATTTCATTTATTGATCATGTCATTTTTTTCCTGCTCACTGTGAGGCTCCACAATCCTTCTTGACACAGTATTAGGCAGCAACTGACAAATGATCAAAATGGACTTGTGGCACAGAAGCCATTTGCAATTAAAGTCAGATATTGTATGTAGCTTTTTTTTTTTATTGGCTGATTGTGGATTGTTTCAGGAGTGGGCTGCCAGGTCTTTTCCCCATTTTATGCAGAACTGGGGGTTGAACCCAAGGCCTCATGCTTGCATGCTGTGCAATTGCTGGACTACTGAGCTGCACCCCCCAGTGCATTTTCTTTTTTTTACTTTTTTTTTTTTGCAGTGCTGGGGGTTGAACTCAGGGCCTCATGCCTGCATGCTTTGCAAGTACTAGACCACTGAGCTGCACCCCCAGCCCCCCCCTTTTTTTTTTCTTTTTTTTTGCTTTTTGAGACTGGGTCTCACTAAGTTACGTAGACGGCCTCTGGTCTCTAACTTGCAATCCTCCTGCCTCTACCTCCCGAGCCGCTGGAATTATAGGCGTGCACCACTGTGCCTGGCTTTTTTTTTTTTTTTTTTAAATTTTTGAGATAGGGTCTTACTAAGTTATGCAGACCACCTCTGATCTTGAACTTGCGGTCCTCCTGCCTCCCGAGTTGCTGGGATTACAGGCATATGCCACCACACCCGGCTGTGTCTAACTTCTTAATAAGATATTATGTTATACATTATTTAGTACCCTGGGTTCAAAATGTGACGAGTAGTAATTGATCTCAAAGATAAACGTGACAGGTCCAAGAGCTGTCCTCCAGCTTCCATTCTCCCTTTCCTTGATAATGTTGAATTCTTTGACTTGTAGTTGGGTATCTTGGTGTCAGCTATGAAAATGATGGCTAAATTCTGGCTAATGGAATACAGATAACTTTCAGAATGAGTGCTTAAAGGAAAGCCTATGCTGTTTTCCTTCCCCTTCCTCTATGCTATTACTCTGAACACGGACATGGTCATTTTGGACTACACGGATGAGGAATTTAGGGCTGCATACATCCTTACAGAGTAAAGCCACCACAATGTCCCTGAACCATCTATTCCTGAGTTGTTTTAAGAGTCAGAAGTAAATTTCTGTGTTTTTCTTTTTTTATACTACTGTGATTTTTGGGTCACAGCTCTTTATGGTCAAGCTTATATCCCAAGTGATAAACTTGACAGAGATTATTAATTTGCACTTACTTAGAGATCCAATTTTGTGTCAGGAAAAAAGCAATGGGGAAGAGTTTAAAGGATGTTTCCAAATAAGAATTAAAGAACATATTGTTCTAGCTTGCCTTAAATATTTTTAATGGTGAGAATCTTGTATTTCTACCAATTCTGGATTTATGTACAGAAAAGGTAAAGCATGCTCACACATTTTATAATATCTTTGCACATATGCCTATTCACATAGAATCTCTAAATCCAAAGACACAATCCTGAGCTGTGACATTACCAAATCTGTTTCAAAACCATCGACTCTGATTTTCTGCCATCAGAAATGGTAGACAAATCTAAAGGAAAACTGAGGATCTAAACAAATAAATAAAAGAACATTTTTTTTTCCACTGGATACTGGGGCGCTGGGATTTAGTTCAGTTGGTAGAGCGCTGCGCTGCAGTCTCTGAGGTCCCAAGTTCAATTCCCAGCACTGCAAAAATGGGAGAAGGACCTGGCAATCCACTCCCAAGGCAATCCCCAAACAGTGAGCCATTGAAAACCATGTGAGGGTCGCTATGAGTCGGATACCAACTCGACGGCACCTAACAACAACAACAACACTGGATACCGGTCTTTTAACTCACAGCTTTCTCCTCAACATGCATGTGCACACACACATACACATGCTCACACTCATATATGCTCACACACATACAGATAAAATATTTAAATAGGTTATAAAAGAATTTAGGAAAGTCATGGAGTCTTAGTAGTATCTTGTTTGGATGACTGCAACTCTTCTGAAGTACATCCCAGTAGTCTCTGCCCCACATCAGTCCACCCTTTGGTTCTTCTAGGATTTGAGAATACATGGCTAGGCAATTGTGCAGCAACTCCGCAAGGCCCTTCTGCTACTCATATGTTTCACAAAAGGAACGTCTTCAGGAGTTTCATGAGCAGAATTCCATCTCCCATAACTCTGGGTATGTTGTTGTGTTGTTAGGTGCCGTCGAGTCAAGTCCGACTCATAGCGACCCTATGTACAGCAGATCGAAACACTTGTCGATTCTGTGCCAGGCAAACCATCTTATTTATGTTTAAGCCCATTGTTGCAGACACTGTGACAATCCATATGGTGGAGGGTTTTCCTCTTTTGCGTTGACCTGCCACTCTCCCAAACATGATGTCCTTCTCCAGGGATTGTTCTCTCCTGACTACATGTACGAAATATGTAAGATGCAGTTTGGCCGTTCTTGCTTCCAAGGAGCACTCTGGTTGTACTTCTTCTAGGACAGACTTGTTGGTTCTTTTGGCAGTCCATGGTATATTCAATAGACGCCTCCAGCACCACAATTCAAAAGTATCAATTCTTTTTCTGTCTCTCTTGTTCAAAGTCCAGCTTTCACAACCATATGATGCCACTGAAAATACCATGGCACGAGTCAGACGCACCTTCGTCTTCAATGTGACATCTTTGCTTTTCAATACTCTAAAGAGATATTTTGCCACAGCTTTTCCTAGAGAAATGCATCTTTTGATTTCTTGACTGCTGCTTCCACGGGTGTTGATTATAGAGCCAAGCAAAGCAAAATCTTGGACAACCTCATTCTTTTCTCCATTTATTGTGAAGTTGCGTGCTGACCCAGTCGTAAGGATTTTTGTTTTGTTGATGTTTAGTCGTAACCCATATTGAAGGCTATGATCTTTGATTTTCATCAGTAAATGTTTTAAATCCTCTTCACTTTCAGCAAGCAACGTGGTGTCATCTGCATGACGCAGGTTGTTAATGAGGCTTCCTCCAATCTTGATGCCACGTTCTTCCTCATGAAGTCCAGCTTCTTGGATTAGCAAAATTCTACTAAAGATCATTCAGAAGCGACTGCAGCAGTATATAGACAGGGAATCACTGGAAAATCAAGCGGGATTCAGAAGAGGGCGGGGAACTAGGGACATCATTGCTGATGTAAGGTGGATATTAGCTGAAAGCAGAGAATATCAGAAAGATGTCTATGTTTTATTGACTACGCAAAAGCATTGATTGTGTGGGTCATAACAAATTATGGATAACACTTCAGAAAATAGGAATACCAGAACACCTAATTGTGCTCATGAGAAATCTGTACATGAACCAGGAGGCAGTTGATTGAATAGAACAAGGAAACACTGAGTGGTTTAAAGTTGAGAAAGGTGTGCGTCAGGGCTGTATACTTTCACCCTATCTCTTCAATTTATACGCTGAGCAAATAATCCGAGAAGCTGGACTCTGGGTATAAGCACTTTTTATTTTTGGTGGGTGTGGACAAGGAAGGAATCTGATGTTTTTATACTTTTTTTTCAATACTAGGGGCTTTAACCCAGAGTCTTGCACATGATAGGTAAGTCCTTCACCACTGACCCATGCCCCAAGCCCCTTTTATTTTTTTATTTTGAGACAGGGTCTGGGTAAGATGCACAGGCTGTCTCTGGCCTAGAACTCTTGATCCTCCTGCCTTAGCCTCTTGAGTAGCTAAGAATATGGTTGTGCACCACTATGCCCAGCTTGTCTTCTTAATTTTTAGAGTCAGACCCAGTTAAAAACAAAAAGGCTCTCAAGACTCTGAGTTACTAATTCTTTTTTCTCTTGCTTCAATTCTTAACCTTTTCCCTGCCTTATTCTCAAGCAAAACTAGCCAGGAATTACAAAAGATTGTGAAGATTATAATGGTCTACTTTGCTCTTTTTTATTTCATTACATTTTTTTTTCATTGCTGAGACATGAATCATTGTAGAGGTAGATTTAAAACTCCATAAACCTAGGAAAGAAATATGGAGGAGTCAGCTGGGTGCTGTGGCACAAGCCCATAATCCCAGGGATTCAGAAGGCTAAGGGAAGAGGATCCCAAGTTTGAGGACAGAGGCAGCCTGTGCAATTCAGGGAGACCCTATTTCAAAATAAAAAAGGGGCTGGGGTGCAACTAAGTGGTAGAGTACTTGCCCAGCATGTACGAGGCCCTAGGTTCAACGATCTAGTATGGCAAAAAAAGAAAAAGAAAGAGAAAAAAAAAGGAAAAAAAAAGACAGACAGACAGAAAAACAGAAAAGAAACCAACCAATGAAAAGGGCAAGGTGCTCCAGACAAGGTACTCACAGACCCCAGATCAAGGGATTTAGATTGCTGTGTGGGAATTCTTAGGGAAAAAAGACATTGCAACCTAGCAGTGTTCCACTCTGTGGCAACCGACCAGTCAGATATTCACTAGGTGTGGCAGTGTGTAGGATTACACAGGCTGTTCCCTGCACAAGGACACCCAGCCGAGAATTCTCAAGGTGGATGGAATCCAGCTTGCCTGTCACTCACACCAAGTGCCAGGTATGTCCCCCTATTCATTAAAGCTGGTTCCTTAAGGACTTCTATTGGGTAATACTTTGATAATCTAGCTCAAATTGTTGTAGTCTTTCATCTTTCAAAGTCTTAAGAATGTCACTTAAGTTTTCAAATTTGGGGTTTAAAAAACAAATAAAAAATCACTCTTACTACAATCAATGGGAAAAATCATATAAAGTAAAAAGTAAAACATCCTCCAATCCAAGTTCACCTATACACAAACTGACTGAGTTACAAATGCTCTTTTTTTTTATGAATAAAAGGTGAATTTGAATTTGCTCTTTTGGGCATAAAATTACAGCGTGCACATGTGCACCAGGTAGTACATCCATAGGTACTTCATCCTTCCTAGTCTGTCTGTACTATGATTATTTAGCCAATTTCCCCATTGTTGAACAACAGGTTGCTTCCAATTTCTTGCTATTGCAAATTTGGCTTTAATGAATAGCCTTATACATGTGTTTTATTTTATTTTTTACTTTATTGTTTTGAGTGGGATCTCATTATGCTGCCCATTATGCTGGCTTCAAACGCCGGGGCTCAAGCAATCCTCCTGACTCAGCTTCTTGAGTAGCTATGACTATAGCTGAGTGCCACTATGTTCAGCTGTACACATATAATTTTATATATGTTATTACTTCTGCAAAATTCTTAATAGTGCTATTTCTTAAAGAGGATAGAAATGTTAAATCTTTTTATTAGCATTTTAATTGTACATATTTACGGGGTATAGAGTGATAATTAAGTTTGTATATAGAATGTGCAATATTAAATCAGGATTGTTGGCACTTTCATCTCCTTAAACACTATACAGAAACTTTTTGATTAATGTGACAATAATTATAGATATTTATGAAGTATAGTATAATTTTTTAAAGTTATATACCATATAGTGAGATTCACTGTGAGATTTTTCAGAGTTACATTCTGTATTTTGCACTTGATCTCTCCCTCTTAACCCCTCTATGTTGCTCTCCCTCCCACCTTTCCTATCACCTTCTCCATCTAGTGTTGGGTCTACTTGTATTTTCCAATCTTCTTGTTGTTGTTGTTAGGTGCCGTTGAGTTGGTATCTGACTCATAGCGACCCTCACAGGGTTTTCAATGGCTGACTGTTTTGGGATTGCCTTGGGAGTGGATTGCCAGGTCCTTCTCCCATTTTTGCGGTGCTGGGAATTGAACTTGGGACCTCAGAGACTGCAGTGCAGCGCTCTACCAGCTGAGCTAAATCCCAGCCCCTTTTCCAATCTTAGGTCTGTACAATTGTGTGTGTATATACACACACACATATACATTTTTTTCTTTAAGGTAGATCTAGCTCCCACATATGCATAAGAACATGAAGTTTTTCTCTTTTTGAGTGTGCATTATTTTGCTTAAAATGATGACTTCCAGTTCCATCCATTTTGTTGCAAATGACATAGTTTCATTCTTTGTTATTGCTGAATAATATTCCACTGTATATACATGCTAAGTTTTTTATACAGTATCTATTGATAGACATCTGGGCTGATTCCATACCCTTGCAATTGTGAAGAGTGCTGCAGTAAACATGGAAGTGCAGTTGTCCCTGTGGTATGATGACTTGTCTTCTTTTCAGTATATACCAAGGAAAGGTATAGCTGGATCATATAGTGTTCTATTTTTAGTTTTCTGAGGAAACCCTATACTGATTTCCATAATGGCTGAACTAATTTATAGTCCCACCAACAGTATAAAAGGGTTCCTCCCTTCACCTCCCACATCATCACAGTATTTATTATTGTTTGATTTGTTGATGTTGGCCATTCTGGTTAGGGTGAGATGGAATCTCAGTGTAATTTTCATTTGCGTTTACCTGCTGGCTAAGGATATTGAATATTTTTTCATATGTTCATAGGCAATTTCTATTTCCTCTTTTGAGTACTGTCTGATCAGTTCCATTGCCCACTTATTTATTTGATTACTTGTTATTTTGGTGTTTAGTTTCTTGAGTTCTTTGTACATCCTAGATATTAAGCATCTGTCAGATGTATAGAAGACAAAGATTTTCCCCCAATCTGTGGGCTCTGTCTTTATTGTCTCTTCTGCTGTGCAAAAGTTTTTTAATTTTATGTAATCCCATTTGTCAATTCTTACTGCAGTTCCTGGGCTACTGGAGTCTTGTTAAGAAAGTACTTGCCTATGCCTATGTGTTGGAGGGTGTTCCCTACATTTGCTTCTACTCGTTTCACTGTTTCTGGGTTTGAGATCTCTGATCCATTTTGAGTTGATTTTTGTACAGATCAAGAGATACAGGTCTACTTTCATTCCGCTACACGTGGATATTCAGTTTTCCCAGCACAATGTGTTGAAAAGGCTTTTTGCCAACATATGCCTTTGGCACCTTTGTGAAAGATCAGGTGGCTATAGCTGCATGGGTGTATACTGGGGTCTTTTATTCTGTTCCATTGGTCCTCATGCATATCTTTGTGCTAGTGTTAAGCTATTTTGCTACTGTGACCTGGTAGCATAAGTTTAAAGTCAGGTATTGTGATGCCAATTGCACTGCTTTTGCTGCTTAGGATTGTTTTGGCTACACAGGGTCTTTTGTGCTTCCATATGAATTTCAGAATTGTTTTTTTCTATATCTGTAAAATATATCATTGGAATTTTGTGGGATATTGTATTGAATCTGTACATTACTTTTGGTAATAGAGCCATTTTCACAATATTAATTCTTCTGACCCCAGAGCAAGGGAAGTTTTTCCATCTTCTAGCATGTTCTTCCATTTCTTTCTTTAACATTTTGAAACTTGCATTGTAGAGGTCTTTAGGATCTTTGGTTAGATTAACTCCTAAATAATTTTTGGTGGGCTCTTGTGAATGGGATTATTATTTCAGTTTCTTTCTCTTCCTGTTCATTATTGGTATTTAGGAATGCTACTGATTTTTGAATGTTAATTTTGTATCCTGCTACTTTGCTGAAGGAGCTAATTAGCTCTAAGAGTTTTCTAGTGGAGTTTTTAGGGCCACTTAAGTATAGAACTATGTCATCTTCAAATAGGGATGATTTGATCTCTTCATTCCCAATTTATTTCCTTTTTATTTCTTTCTTTCATGATTGCTCTGGCTAAAACTCCAATCTCTTTATTGAATAAGACAGCAGAGAGTGGACATTGTTTTGTTCCTGATTTTAGAGGGAATGCTTTCAATTTTTTCCCAGTTAGTACAACGTTGGCTATTGACTTGTTATCTCACATGTGTCTATCAGCTTGTGCTGTGGGGGCTTGCATGTTGCTGTGACAATGAAAGCTATGTCACTGGTATTTTAGATACCAGCAGGGCCACCCATAGTGGACAGGTTTCAGCTGAGCTTCCAGACTAAGACAGATGAGGGAGAACTCAGCAGCCCACTCCCAAAACAGTTAGCCAATGAAAATCCTATGAATAGCAGAGAAGCACTGTCAAATATAGTGCCAGAAAATGAGCCCTCCCCAGGCTATATGGCATTCAAGAAATGACTGGGGAAGAGTTGCCTCTTCAAAGTAGAGTCGATCTTAATGACAGGAATGGAGTAAAGTCCCCGGGACCTCCTTTTGCTGACATGGCAGGACTCATAAGAAGAAGAAACATAGTGACTGCAACAATGTGCTCAAGCATAAAAAGATCATGTGCGTGGCAGTGTTGGGTAGTGTCTCATTCTGCTGTATTTAGGGTTTCTGTGAGTTGGATCTGACTCAATGGCACCTAACAATAACATAGGTTTGTTATATATTGTCTTTATGATGTTGAGGTATGGTTCTTCTATTCTCATTTTTCAGGGCTTTTATCATGAAGGGATGTTGAACTTTGTGGAAAGCCTTTTCTGTATCCATTGAAAGAACCATGTGATTTCTGTCATCAAGTCTATTGATGTGTTGTACCACACTCATTGATTTGTGTATGTTGAACCAGCCTTGCATCTGTGGGATGAAGTCCACTTGGCCATGGTGTATGATCTTTTTTATACGTTGCTTTATTTGGTTTGCAAGAACTTTATTCAGGATTTTTGTGTCAATGTTCATCAGGGAAACTCGTCTATAGTTTTCTTTTTCTGTATTGTCCTTATCCAGTTTGGGTATCAGGGTGACACTGGCTTTCTAGAATAATTTTGGAGGTATATCTTCCCTTTCTATTTTATGGAATAGTTTGAGCAGCATAGGTATTAATTCTTCTTTAAAGGTTTGACAGAATTTGGCTGTGAACCCGTCAGGACCTGTGCTTTTCTTTGTTGAAATGGTCTTTATTACTGCCTCAGTTTCATTGCTTGTTATACGTCTGTTTATTTATATCCTTTAGATTTAATTTTGGTAGGTCATAAGTGTTAAGGAATTTTTCTGTTCTTCTGTATGTACCTTTTTTTGGTTGTACAAGTTCTCAAAGTGGTCTTTGACAATGATCTGTATTTCATTAGTATCTGTTGTTATGACCCCTTTTTCATTGCTACTATTATTAATTTGGTTCTCTCTCTCTCTCTCTCTCTCTCTCTCTCTCCCCCCTCCCTCCCTCCCTCTCTTATTAGGTTGGCTAGGAGTTCGTGAATCTTGTTTATCTTTTTCAAAGAACCAACTCTTGGTTTCACTGATTCTTTATATTTTTTTTTTTTAGTATCCATTTCATTGATTTCTGCCTTGATCTTAATTCTTTTTGTGTGTTAGTTTTCAGGTTGACTTGTTTTTGTTTTTGTTTTTTTTTTTGTAATGCTTTAAGGTATAACATTAAGTATTCTATTTGGGCCTTCCCTAACATTTTGATGTGGGCACTCATAGCTATGAATTTCCCTCACAGAACTGCCTTTGCTGTATCCCAAAGGTTTTGCAGGTTGTGTAGAAATGTTAACTTTTAATAAATGCTATCAAATTAGCCTCTTAAAAGGTTGATCATTACATATACAATAATGTATGAGTACCTACTTCCCCAAATCTTTCATTGCACTTAACACTATCAATGTTTTCATTGTTTCTCATCTGATTCTTGAAAAAATGTTCTCATTCACATCCCCTGAACATCTTTTTAAATACATTTTAGCCATTTGTGAAACTTCTATAAATGTATTCAAATCCATTGTCTATTTGCCCACTGACTATCTTCCTCTTGTTCTCTCTTAGATACTACCTACTCTGTGCCCCAATACATGCTAAATGGAAAATACTCCTCCAGTGTGACTCTGCCCTTAGTCTGAAGGCCCACCATCATCTAAAGACATACCGGCTTTATTAATTCATTAATTTATGCTCTTGCTCTTTTCACACCTTCACACACAGGAATAAAAGAAATCTATCAGCTACTAATGACCAAGAAAGTGAAGCTTCCCAGCGCTCTGGGAGTTTCTGTTACAAAGAGAGATGGTTTAAGGGAAAGCACCACACCACCGCATCCACAGCCATGAAGTTATTTTCTTCACTTGAATAATTTCATGTATATACACAGCAGTAAGAATCACAGCACACCTCAACACTGGGAGCAGCCTTAAAGAGACAGAGCCATCTATGCTCCCAAGAAATTTAAAAAATATAGACATGACACATTCATTATTAGTCTATACAAAAATATCTGGATTTTTTAAAAAAGCTATAATAAAATGTATAAAAATGGCAAGCATTTAGTTTGAATGGTATGTTTATGCCTTTTAAACTCTCTAAATGTTATTTCAATTACATTACTTAAAAATAAATTTTAGTTATGAAATTAGGTAGTGATAATGATTGCTCAACTGTGACTACATGAAAAACATTGAATTCTACAGTTAAAAACAGGTGAGTTTTATGGTAAATGTGTATATGATTTATTAATAAATCTATTTTTCCTTTTCCATTCCCTTTTTTCCTTCCTTCCCTTCCCTTCCTTTTCCTACCTTCTCTCCTTTCCTCCTTCTTTCTCTCCTCCCCTTCCTTCCTTTCTCTTTTCCTTCCTTCCTTCCTCTCTTCCTCAAAGAGACAAAGTCTCATGTGATCCTCCTGCCCCAGCCTCCCAAGTAGCTGGAACTATGGGTGTGTCCCACTGTGCCTGGCTCTAAAGTTCATATTTTAAAAGTGAAACCTAATAGCTAAAATACTACTCTGTGTGGACAGTGGTATGTAGGACCTCTTTCTGCTTAATTTTGCCAACAGAAATTTGCTTTAAAATATAACTGTTATTTTTTAAAAAAGCACACCTAGCACATTCTTTGTTAATTTTACATTAATTTTATGTTAAAGATTCTAGATGCAAGTAGAATATATAAAAGCTATAGCATGACAAGACTCTTTCCAACCCCTTGTTTTTGGCAATGATACATGATGAGCATATAGTTGAAATTGACTTATTAAAAGTACCAATGAAGTGAATTGTCAGCATGTTTGAAAACTGAGTCACTTTTATCCTGAGGTGACCTGTAGATCCTTGTACAGAGTAATCTATTCTTCCAATGTACTTATTAGAATTAGCAGTGTAATATAGGGAGGAAAGTATCATTGGAAATATTAAATCCTTCTCTTTCTATTTTGTCTCAGCTGTTGGGTTTCCAGATGATGATTAATAAATATTTCATTGTGTTGAACTATTTCACATAAAAATTAAGTTCTAGGTTAATTAAAAAGCTACAGAGAATAAATTAATTCCATTTATCAATTGTACAACATAATGGACAAGAGCTCTCTAGTGGCTAGCTATTCTATTAGAACTTTCTATATGAATGCTAAGCCACAAAGAAAGGGAGAATTTGTAACAAATATTGCATTTAGGATGCCAAGGAAAGAAGCCAGAGTAATCTCCAAGATTAAAGTGAAATCATTTTACTGTAATGAATCTGGTAAAAACAGAAAAAAATAGACTTCAGAATGTTTTAAACTTTTTACTCTGTGAAAGCAAATAGAAAAAGATGCCATTAGAATGCAAATGTCCTTATAACCAAAGGTTTGCAAGTTGGAGCCAGAGACCTGCTTCACACAACATTGGCCACAAACTTCACTTTTTCCACTTTTGGCTTGTTACCCGGACAGTATTTTTGTGGGCTACATCTCACTCAAGTGGCAGCTTCCTGATCATTTTCCGATGACAGTGTAATTTAGGAGTGTCATAATGGAGACAGTCTTCTTTAAGAGTGGTTTCACCTGCTATATGTGTGTCAGGTTATGGGCAGACTCTCCCTCAAAGGTCACTCCAGTTCGAAGGAGGTGAAAGGAGCAGACCAAAATACAAACAGAAATTCAGAAGCTAACAAAATACTACAAAGTCCACCTGATGAATGAAAGTAAGAGGAAATGTTCTATTGAATACTAAATAATCTATGGCTGCTCAGTTTAATTAAATCTGGATTGCCAAAACAAATGTCAATACTGACTGCAATGTTAATTAATACTCTGGTCTCATTTTAAATTTCTTTCCTTCTTCTTCTCCTTCTCCTCCTCCTCCTCCTCTTCCCTCTCCCTCTCCCTGTCCCTTTCCATCTCACTCTCCCTCTCATAGTCTCACAATGTAGTCTAGGATGGCCTTGACCTCACAATTCTCTAGCTCGAGCCTCCCAGACCTGGGATTATATTATTTTTTCTATGCCATTTACTTTTTCCTTCAAATTAAGGACAAAAATCTTTTACTATCATACAGTTTTCTAAAAGTCACCATCAGAAAGGGACAATTTTTCTTTTCTTTCCTATGGACACTAAAGAGATGCACAGCCATGGCTCTAAGAAAAAAAATACTTGTGACACAGAACACAGTACATAGAGCACAGTAGGTAATTTTAAAAACTCATAAATACAGAACAAGAACCCTCCTGGTCAAAGTCTTATGTTTCTACTTCTCCACAGGTACGAAGCAGGTCAGTGCAGACTTTCTAATTCCCCTTCCCAATGTTTTCTCCTATTTCTGTGGTAGACAGGATCCCCACTGCATCCAAAGAACAGATGGGCAGAAACGTCTTGGTGTATTATGGAAGGGTAGAATGAGACCATAATGGATATGCGTCTTCCCTGATTTAAAGGTAACGCCAAATTCTAATGTCAAAGACCTATAATAAAATTCCCTCAGGGGAAGGTGCCAGCTCCTTTTTTCTTTTTGAGGACTAAGGACCTTGGTCACAGGCTGCACAATTTCTCATGTCCAAAAGAAACATCAGGTTAAGATCTATTGCCAGTGTATTACTTTTTATTTATTTTTATTTTTTTTGAAATGGGGTCTCACTCTGTTGCCCAGGCTGGCCTTGAATTTCTAGACTCACCAGATCCTCCTGCCTCAGCCTCCCAAATTATTGTGATTATCATGGCTAGCTTACATATTTTTTAACCTAAAAATGAAATCTGGCTTATTGGGGATTTAAATAAGAGATGGTTGAGAAATCAACTCCTTTATGCCCCCAAATAATGAATAACTGTAGAACTGTGAAAATGAATCATACAGTACAGTAAATCTGTGATTTCTAATAAGGAAAGAAAAGAGTGTGTGATCAAGGGAGTCATATAATTAAGAAAAATAAAATATATATTTTAAAAGTCATCCTACACTGAAGAAATGAGGAGAGCTAATAGACTTTGTAACCTTCCAATAGACCTTGTAAAAGCTTCATTATCTGAGTCACAGAAAATTATAGTGGGGCCTGGCTTTCACAAACTCTAGTTAAAGTCCCCCCACTGGGCAGAGGGCGTGTGTTGGGGAGGTGGAGGTGAGAAAGAGGGGAGGAAGAGAAGTTTGTGTTAGTATAATGCAGAATGTCTTCCCCAGCTCTCCTCATCCTAATTTTGATCTCCATTTTCCTAAAGAGAAAAGTTTGTGACATCTAAGTCGGCCATTTTCCACACACTCTTTTTTTTAAGGAGAGAAACTCAGTTGTAGAGAAATTAAAACTAAACCATAAGGTACCACGCATGGGAAATTAACGAACAAGAATGAACTGCTACATACATTTCCTTTTAATTCCTGCTAAGAAAGGTAGCATAAATCTAACCATTGCCAGTTCCCTCTAAGTCACTGGGAGGAATATTCAGGGGAGGGAAACAAGAATTGAAATTAGAATTTAAAGTCAAGTGTTCTGATCACAATTAATAAAAACAAATCCATTTTAGGGTCTCCAATATATTAGGATAATTCTCATTTTTCTGATATTAATAAAGAATAAGGTTAACTAGATGTTATCCCTATCAGTATCAAAACTTTTGCCAGGCAGGGCAGTGCACACCTGTAATCCTAGCATTAAGGATACTGAAGCAGGAGGATTGTGAGCTTGAGGCCAGCCTGGGCTACATTGTGAGACCCCTGTCTTTAACAAAACCAAAACAAAACAAGAAAAAACTTTTTAAGAAACTAAAGCATTTTGAATGGAGATTTCTCTCTTTTAGATCACATACTGAGTAGAATACTTATATAATTAATAATGCTTAGATGAAAGAAAATGATGTCTTGAGGAAAAACTGAAATATACAGGACAATCTGTCCTTTTCATTGGTCCTTCTGCCTTAAAACATTGTGCCTATTTAAAAATATGTTCTCTGCCTCTTTCACATTTCAAACATGACTTTGTATTAGGTTGGTGAGTCTAAGTCTCATAATTGCTTTGTCTTTCTAATTTTATTGCTTCTTGTGCTTGTGAGATGGGAAATTAGATAATCAAGCATGATAGGACGTAAGGAAAGAGTCATTAAGTGCTGAGTGAGACCAAAGAGCTCCCCCAGGAGCCTGGTGCAGAGGATGACTGGCATCTATTTAGCTGCCTGGTTTGGCTTTGTTCATGTCTGGGCACTTTGTGATGTCCTAGATTGATAAGGTTATTGTCTAATGTATCAACAGATAAATCCAGGTATTTTTGTACATTAACAACAGGAAAAAGACAGCTTCTGTCTCTTTAATTTGCAACTCAGAACAGCCACTCTGTACCATACCTGAAACATCAGCATTCAGAGCCTCATTATGGACATTCTTTGTAAGTTTAATTTCCTCCGTGGCCATGACTTTAAATGTTACTGAAATAAAAAGTACAGCATGCAAATCTATGAGCACAGTGCTTATGAAAATAAGGGATAAGAGTGCCCCACGCTTACAATATTAATTCTGCCCTCTGTCTTCCACATCAGTGAAAGCAAGCACATTACCTTTCACCACGCCAATGCAAATAATGCATAATAAAATGGAAGAGAGGAAGGAAACAAAGTGATACCTTAATAAAACACTGAAATTATTACTCCCCACAGTCTATAAAAACTACACATCCACTGAATTAAAGTCTCCATCAAATGTCTGACCCTTGTCCTGAAGGAGAAATTTACTGTATTCCTCATACCTGAAAAGGAAAGGTAGGATTAGTTCAGGGACACTTTCCTTCTTATTAGTAGTAGAAATCAATATTTATATGAAATAAAACCACTTAATTCCCAAACCATGCAAATGAAAAACATATCTTGCCATGTTTACAATGCTCTGACATTTCAACTACCTTGTTTCAAAGTGATCTCTAATATCAAAATATTCATATTTTATTTTTATAATTTCTCACACTACTCTTGGGATAAGTTAATAGGTTTATGAAATGGGATAATATATAACAGCATTTTCTATTATTTCTACACAATTCTTCCAGTAAATCAAAATTCTTTGCAGATATTCATCCTTATAGATGTTGTTTATTGGGGAAAAAAGTACCCTGCACTGGCAAAAAAAGGTTCTGAAACATTTATATTTACATAAGGCCAATGCTATGGTTTGAGTGTGTTCCCCAAGGGCTCAAATATTGGAATTTTGGTCTCCAGTGTGGCAATATTAAAAGGTGACAGAACCTTTAAGAGGTGGAACCCAGTGGGAAGTAAGTGGGTCACTGGGGGCCTGCCTGGTTTAGAAAGGATTATAGTAGCTCTCAGGGGATACAGGTTGTTCTGAAGAGAGCAAGTTGTTATAAAATGGCAAGTCTGACCCCTCTCTGCTCTCTGCCTGCTGGTCTCATTGTGAGATCTCTTTCTCTCACACACTGGCTGTGATGCCATCCGCCATGATATCACATAGCTAAGAAGGCCTTCATTGGAGCAGACCAGAAGTCAGCACCATGCCCTCAAAGCTCCAAAACTATAAGCTAAATACACCTCTAAATAAAACTTGTGGTCTTAGGTATTTTGTCACAGCAACAGAAAACAGACTAATACAGTTCATCTGTATCCTCCTGTATTGCTAGTTATGCGTTTCCATTTTAAGTTCTGAAGTTCCATGTGATTTTCTACCTCATGCCTTACATTCCTTCAGCACTCACAGTCCTAAATGATATAGGTAATCACCTAAATTGTCTCAGTATTATACTGTTAGATTTTTTTTTTCCAGTTCTAAGGGGTTGAACTCAGGGCCTTGCACATACTTTCAAGTGCTCTACCACTGAGTGTACCCTCAGCCCCCTTTTTAAAATTTTTATCATGAGACAGGGTCTTGTTTATTTATGCAAGCTAGTTCTGACCTCAAACTTGCGATCTTCCTGCCTTCGCCTCTGGAGATGCTGGGATTACAGGCATGTGCCACTTTGCCCAGCCTAATGTCATATTTTAAAAAATCTCTCATATTCCTTTTCCAGTACCAACCACATTTTTCAAGCATTCATTTTTCATTTCCATAAACTTTAAACTGTTAATCTTTATAATTTTTATACCTTTCATCAGTTGTTTCCTACATTTTGCTATGAAGCAGTTGTGTATCTTTTCCCTACATACCATATATTCTCAAATCTAATCCATACATTTTCAACAGTTTTAGAGGACTACAAGATCAGATGTGGATTAGAATCATGTGCCATGTTTTCATGACCTTTCTCCCTATTCCTTCAAACTTCCATATTGTGAACCAGTGGTGGTATTAAGAAAGCTACATTGCCTCCCCACTTGAACATCACAGTGTGAACTATTTCTTTAACCTCAAAGTACTTTGTTTCTTGACCTGTTCCATTCCACACTCTTATTCTTTAAAAGGATTCACATCATCCACACACACAAAATATCTCAAACAGAAAATATCAGATTGCAGACCCTTTTAATATTTCTAACTAACATTATAACAAGAAGTGCTAAATTTATTACTTCCATCCCTCTCTTAAAGTTATGGTACTGGAACTTATGGAACACAGTCTCAGAATAAATGTCATCTTTCCATTTAGAATTGGTCAGATCGATCCAAGAGGTTCAATTTGCCCCAGTCATTTCGCTTTAACAGAAATATCTTGTTTCTTGTGTATCTCAGACTACACAGGCTGCTATAACAAAATGCCATAGACTGGTGGCTCATAAACAAAAAAAATTTATTTCTCACAGTTCTGGAA
Organism: Pedetes capensis; assembly: GCA_007922755.1. Taxonomy (NCBI): domain Eukaryota; kingdom Metazoa; phylum Chordata; class Mammalia; order Rodentia; family Pedetidae; genus Pedetes; species Pedetes capensis. The sequence goes on along the minus strand of VMDO01021832.1, from coordinate 7,119 downwards.
GGCAGGAAGTCTAGGACCAGGGTGCCAGTAGATTCAGTATTGGGTGAGGGTCTACTTCCTGGCTCACTGATGGCACTTTTTAGCTCTGTTTTCACATGGTGGAAGGGGCTAGCTAGTGCTCTGGGGTATCTTTTTTTTTTTTTTTTTTTTTGGTGGTACTGTGGGTTGAACTCAGGGCCTCGCACCTTCATGCTTTGTAAGTGCTAGACCACTGAGCTGCACCCTCAGCCCATGGTTTTTTTTGTTTTGTTTTGTTTTGTTTTAATTTTTGAGACACGGTCTCGATAAATTACACAGACTGCCTCTGGTCTCGAACTTGCAATCCTCCTGCCTCTGCCTCCCGAGTCCCTGGGATTACAGGCACATGCTACCACTCCTGGCTTGGGGCATCTTTTATAAGGACACTGATCCCATTTGGGAGGGTTATGCCCTCATGATATAATCACTTCCCAAGGCCTTACCACCTAACACCATCACCTTGGAGGTCAGAATTTGAACAAAGGACAAAACATCCAGACCAAAGCACTGGTTTTACTTTTCATTTGGATTACTTGTGAAACAAGCTACAATATTAATTGTTCCTCAGTCAATTTTGATTTCCTTTACGTGTTTCTAAGCTGTTTCCTGAACTGAATTACTCTGCACTTGCTAACTTTAAATCCTATCATCACTGGAGAATTGGACATTATGAAATTTCACCACTTTTTTCATTACCATGGTGATACTGCTGTGAATGGCACAATATTGCTTTTGGATGCAATTTCCTGGGCTTGACTTACAGATGCACTCTGTTAGAATGGTCTGGGCCTGCAGCCCTAGCCCTGTGGAATCCGATCCCGTCAGATCTTGGAAGCTAAGCAGGGTTGGACCTGGTTAGTACAGGTTAGTACCTGGATGGGAGACCGCCGGGAACACCAGATGCTGTAGGCTTGGAAGAAGGACCTGGCAACCCCTTCCCAAAAATCAATCTGCCATTGAAAACCCTATGAACAGCAGAGAAGCACTGACAATAGTGTTTCCCCTGTTGTACAGAGGGTCGCTATGAGTCGGATACCGACTTGACGGCACCTAACAACAACAACAACAAAGAATGGTCTGAAATAAATTATGCCAGGGGGCCCCAACCTCTGGGCTGTAGACAGGTACCAATGTGAACAAGTGAGCAAAGCTTCATCTGTATTTACATAATAAACATATGCACCTGAATCATTTCAAAACCACTCCCCTGTTCTACCCTGGTCCATGGGAAAAAATATCTTCCATGAAACTGGTCCCTGGTGCCAAAAAGGTTGGGAACAGCAAAGTTATACATTTTCCTTGGTATAATCTATTGCCACTGTATTCTGAAAATAATGTATGTGATTTTGCCTTTTATAATATATCCATCCAATCATGGAATATTAGTAAATAGATGAAGAAATATATCAATACAGCTTACTGTGTATGTGAATGTGTTTCTATTTATTTTATGTCAACCCACATTGACTTTTTCTCTCCCTTTATTAGTAAATGATGATGGGGTACAGAGTAATACAGCATTGGCTTTTTCCATTATGCATCCTTTACATCACTTCTGGCAACACTTTCATCAACCCACAAAGTTTATGGAGCCTTATGGTTAATATGTAGTAAAACTCCAATGCATATTTGGGTTATATTGCCCTATTTTTCCAGTGTACTCATGAAGTTGCATTGTTTACATTGAGATTATTTTCTCCCCATTTATCCCTCTATATTGATTCTCCTCCCCATCCCGCCTTCTACAATCTTGGCTTCCCTCTGCTAGTTCCCTCCCTCCTTCTTTCTACTCTTTATATTGTCCCTTCTTTACTAAGTTTTATATACCAATTTATGTATAGGATTTTTTTCTTCCTTAAAGTAGGATTCAGCTCCCACATATGAGTGAGAACATATGGTATTTCTCTTTTTGAGCTTGCCTACACTGACCTTTATGGTGCTCGTATTTGGATATTTTTTCATTTAAATTAAGTCATTAACTACTTATTGAGTACCTATGAAGTTCACAATATCCAACTATGCAAACACGATATAAAGAGAGACATAAGTCATAGCTTATTCTTAGCAAATTTACATCGTCAACAGAGGTAGGATAGAGGGTGCTCCAGTACTAGAATACTTAAAAATATTGAAACTCTTCCCTGATTTTCTAAATGAAACATAGCTGTCTATAAGTCTTTGATTTAGCATATGCCAAATATGCTATGTGCAAGTGACTCTCTGAGATTATATGTCACTGGACATACAATAAGTAGCAATATGTCATTTTGTTGAAGAATGATTCTCATAACTTAATATCAACAACTGAGTTTCAACGTATTTGTGTTATTCTCATACTGTACATTTTAGGGGAAAATTATATGCTGCCATGAAATGAACAATTTAGGAATGAAGAAAATCTCTAGATAGGTCCTTTGAAAATCTCAATGGTCTACTTCATATCGTACTTTTTAATCTTTCTTTTCTCACACACACTTTCTTTTGGCAGCTACTTTTAAATAGATGGATCAGTGCTATGATATGAAGGATGGGACTAACTGCAATCATTTTACTAGGTGTTCAACAAACATGGTAATAATGCAAACTGCATGCTAAGCGGGAGTTTCAAAGATTAATTGGACACTGTCCAATTAACACAGTCTTGTGTTATAGCATTGTCTGTGCAGAGAGAAGGGAAGCTAATATTAATTAATGCTATGCCTTTCCCATTTATTGTCAGGTGCTTTAAATCCACGTGGAATTTCAAAGAGGATGCATGCCTGTGTTTTGGCAGGAAGTAAGTCTTCTCATCCTACTTATATGAAATCAAATATCTTGCCTTAGACTACCTGACTTACTCTGCATAGAAGAATGCTTATGTGTTTTTTTCCCCCAAAGGCTTGTAAAAACAAATTTTTCATGACACATGTTAGATTTTAATCATTTCTCAGTCCCTCGGTCTATTTTTTTCAACTCTTATTTCATTTATCTATTTTCCTCATGGTTAACCTCTTCCTCCAAGTTTTTGCATGATTAATCTCTTCATTCACTGTTTCTATTTAACATTTGTATCATGCTCTAGTATGTTGCTCTGCTGTTAGGTGCCACTGAGTCGGGTCTGACTCATAGTGACTCTTACAGGGTTTTCAATGCTGACTGTTTCAGGATTGCCTCGGGAGTGATTGCCACGTCCTTCTCCCATTTTTGTGGTGCTGGGAATTGAACCGGGGACCTCAGAGACTGCAGAGTGGCACTCTATCAACTGAGCTAAATCCCAGCCTATGCTCTACTAGGGTATTGCTGAAATCTGGGAAGAGGCCATGCAATGGTTCAAAGTTATAACTTGCAGCATAGCATATCTTCCTAGACAAATTTACTACAAAACAATCAGTTCTGCTTTTCTTTCAATGTACATCAGGCTTGAATTTATATACAGTTTAGAAGGTCTTAAAAACCTTTGACAGAAGAGGCCTTTAGTGGTCTTTATTGTTCTTACTGCCAAGGTTACTACACAAAGAGACTCCTACCCAAATCAAGGCCAGAGTTTACACGCACTACACAAATCAGGGCCCGAGTTGCTCCCAGATGGGGAGAACATGTCAAGCCTTGGTAACCTCATCCTTACTAGTGCGACAATCACAGTTATAAACTGGAGTTCCAATTCTGGTAAAATGCCACTATTTACCACAAATAAATGAAAATAAAATAGTATGTCTATGTTTTTAAAAATATAAGCATATGTAACCTAATCTTTATATAAATCCTTAATATAAAACTTAAGTTCTGTCTGCTCCCTTCGAGGGTATTTTTCTACATGGAATGGATTTTGCCAGACTTTTAAAAATTATGCGTCCAGTAAAGTTTCAAGGCTTCTTCCTGTACTTGGTAACTCTTCCAGTCATTAGGACAGCCTTTTTTCACTGTTCCTTGGACTGCTGAACTTCAGTTCTAAATTAATCATTTATTTCAAAGAGCTTAATACTAACACTATGTGCATGCGTGTAACCAAAAGATTCAGCTTTGATAGTAAATAGCAGAGGAGGGTCATTTCCCTACTGCCTTTAGCTTTTGTGTTAAGTGTCAATTTTGGTCTCCTTGGGAGCAAAATCTATCTTGCTGTTTGTTCTCTGTAAGACGCCAGTGCAGAGCAGTGCTTTTTCTGTGAGAGGCATTTGGCATGTTTGTTCAGATAGTGAAAGAATCATGGAAGTGAAACCTTGGCTGTCCTTGAACCGATTTATGAAAGAAATACTATTTTTTAAAATATATTTTAATATGGAAAAGGAAGATTAAAATATGTGGCATTTTAGGGGAAGAAATTCAATAGAATTTCCCCCCTCTGGCTTCAGCCCATAGAATAACTAAGGCTGTCATTTTCTAGAATAAATGTCCACTCTGTCCCTAGGCTTAAGCCAAAGCTGTTGGCAAATCAAGCAGTTATTTTCTAAAGTTACACGTAGGAAAGCAAGGGCAGGATTCAGAGGATCAAAGGGCCCTCTCCCAAGGAATGTGTTCACATAGTGTGACCCCTGGAGATTGTGCGCCCCCTGGGTTTGTCTGGCAAATACCTTCTCAACTTTCAAGAGGGCTCAGATGACACCCTGGGGAGGCCCTTTGGCTCCCTGTGGCAGTTGTTTTCTTTGCCCTTTGTGCTCTCCAGCACTCTGTGCAAAACTCTCTCAAATATCACTAATCACATTTTATCCAGTTATCTGTTTACATATCTGACTTCAACTCAGAAACATTCAGTTCACATTGCAGTGCCCTAAGTACTCGCTACGGCCATGCTGGATCCAAAGGCTCAAAGGCAGGAAGGACTCTGGCTTTAGAAGCTGCCCCCTACTGCTGAGGCACCCTTATAAACAACTACATGCTGCTCTCTGCAGTACCAGAATGGGGCACAACAGAGAAGGGACAGGAAAGAGGGTGTGACCACGAACCCCTTGACCCCATATGCTTAGCCCTTAGCACAATGTCTGGTGCATAAGAAGCTCCACACATGTTACTGGAAAGCAGGAGAGAGGAAGAGAAGCAGGAAGGAGCTAGGGAGGAAGCGGGAGGGAGAGGAATCCCCAAATGCCCCACCCCATGCCCATCACTCTGCTGTCTGTCGTCAAACCCCTGAGGCGTTTTATTGGGGCTCCTAGGAATGATTTTTTTTTTTTAAACAAGGTCTTGCTATGTAGCCCATGTTGACCTCAAACTCTCAATCTTCCTGCCTCTACCTTCTGACAGCTAGGACTACAGGCATGTGCCACCATGCTTGGCTGGAAGTGACATTTTGGAGTGGAAAGGTGATGATTCATTCCCACCTAGTTCACAATACAGTGAATGAGAGTCACCCTCTGGTGCAGACAAGCCAACATTCATCCTGTATTTAACTGTTGCTGTTGTTGTTAGGTGCTATTGAGTTGTGTCCAACTCATAGCGACCCTCAGAGGGTTTTCAAGCGCTGGCTATTTCGGGATTGTTTTCAGGAGTATTTAACTGTCATTGTTAGATGCAGTCAAGTCAGTGTCCAACTCATAGTGACCCTATGTACAACAACCAAAACACTATTGTCAGTGCTTCTCTGCTATTCATAGGGTTTTCAACGGAGGGTTATTTTTTGGGATTGGGTTGTGGGGTCCTTCCCCCAAGCCTACAGAACCTGGTGCTCCCAGGAGGTCTCCCATCCAAGGACTTAACCAGGCCTGACACAGCTTAGCTTCTGAGATCTGATGGGATCAGAGCCACGGTGCTACAGCTGCAGGCACTTAACTGTCGTCCCACTGTAACAGGTACTTATAAACTGCCTTTGCTAGAAAGCGTTGAATCCTCACCCCAAGAAGCATCTGAAGGTCCCCAGGCCAAGAACACTGTGGCGCATGTTAACAACACTACCCTCCCAGGAGGCCTACAGAAAAGGAGCGTACAGAGGTGGCCCTCCCTGAGCCAGCAGCATGACATCAACCCAATTCTTTGGTTCTGCGCTATGGGACCAGCAGGCTCTTTTGCTACCCGACAAGGATTTACCAAGAATTCTGGTCCTCTCAGAACCTTGCCTGCCATCCGTTTTCCCACTTCTCTGCCAGCTTCCTCTGTGCAATTGTCTTAGGTTACATCGGGCAGATGGGGAGAGGATTCACATTTCAAGCCTCCACAGCCCACATCCGAGCCCTCCCCAGCAGTGGCTATTTTCCGAAGGAGGGAAGGGAGGAGGGATGGGCGACCAGCCCCCAGGAGATGACAGTGTAAAGTATTCCTCAAATTTTCATCTTCAATGGCTGGTATCATCTTACTCCCTTGGGAGAGACTATGCTTTGTTGCTTAGGCTAGCAATATAATCTCTAGCTACCCCAATGCCAAAATATCAATTACAGGTTCATCTGAATGATGGGATAAACTGGGAGTTCAAACCGCTAGAACAAAGGCTTAAGTCGGGAATAGGGGGGCGAAGGTGCCAGGGAGGATTGAGCCCCATGATAGAAGTGAAATCAGATAAATTTGAATTCTCCACATCCTTGTATATTAAGTAAGGTAACTGCGAACTGCTATTTGTCCCATGAGCAGTTAAAGGGAAGCAGGTGTTCCTGAGTCGGTTTTCTTTTTGGAGGCTCCAGTTAGAAAGATGTTACTACTTCTATACCTTCCCAGCTCTCCCACATAATGATAAGAAAATACTGGAAAAAATGATAAATAATTTGTAATTACAAATAAGTGCTTCACCAGACACAAAAGTCCCATATTGTATGACATGAAATATCTGGGATATGTAATTGCATAGAGACAGAAAGCACATTGTTGGTTTCCAGGGACTGCGTGGAGGGAGAAGTATGGAGTAACAATTTAATGGTGTTTTATTTGGGGGTAATGAAATGATTTAGGATAGAGCCGAGTGTGGTGGCACACGCCTGTAATCCCAGTGGCTCAGGAGGCAGAAGCAGAAGGATCACAAGTTCAAGACCAGAGGCAGTTGGCAGTCTGTGGTCTGTGTAATTTAGCGAGACCCTGTCTCAAAAAAGTAAAAAAGAAAAAAAAAATGCTGGGGGTGCAGCTCAGTGGCACAGCACTTGCAAAGCATGCAAGCACAAGGCCCTGGTTCAACATTCCGTACTGCAAAAAAAAAAAAAAAAAAGGAAA
>VMDO01021831.1:0-34650 GCA_007922755.1 Pedetes capensis | reverse complement strand
GAGAACAATCCCTGGAGAAGGACATCATGTTTGGAAGAGTGGCAGGTCAACGGAAAAGAGGAAAACCCTCCACCAGATGGATTAACACAGTGTCTGCAACAATGGGCTTAAACATAAATAAGATGGTTTGCCTGGCACAGAATCGGCAAGTGTTTCGATCTGCTGTACATAGGGTTGCTATGAGTCGGACTCGACTCGAAGGCACCTAACAACAACAACAAGGATAAAACCTTAATGACCTTAGTTTTAGCAAGGATTTCTTAAATAGTAGACAAAAAGGTACAAATGAGTAAAACAAATTCAATCCATGGAGGTCATTTTTCGAGGAAAAAGGTTGGGAGGCTTGTGGGTTCTGATCACATGGGCTTTGCATATCCATTAGGGATCAGTTCCCCAAGCAGTTCCCATTCAAAATAGCCTATGGACCCAGACCATCCACTCAAACAGCAGCTAAACCAGCCCATTCAGAAGCAACCCAAAGTAGAATATCCTTTCCCTACATAATTTTTTCATTCCAAAATTAGCTGGCTCACTCTACTCTCATAGATCTGCCAAGGATGAAGTTGAGTTTGGACCAATTGTCATCACTTATCAATGAAAAGGAAGAGGGTAAGAACATAAACAAGGCAACCTTTTTCCCATTTCTCCTGGTTCCTGACAAGTATATGGGCAGAAAGACTCTGATTTCCTTTTATTGTTCTCTGCTCCCTAGCAGTTAAAATGAGCCATCAGAACCATCAGAACCAGGTCGATTAAAAACCAGCTTTCAGCCAGGCACAGCAGCACATGCCTATAATCCCAACAAATGGGAAGCTGAGGTAGGAGGATTGCTGGAGCCCATGAGTTCATGACCAGCCTGAGAAACAGAGCGAGACACCCGTCTCAAAGAAAAAAAAAATAGCTTTTCTCAAATCACCTAGAGATTCATCTGTTGAAGCCGAGATTACAGTAACCACTGTTCACATGCTAAACACTGCTTCCTACATTATTTCATTTCCCAACTAAATAGTATGGTCCCCGTCTTTCCCAATTAAAGAACCTGAAGCCCGCCAAGGAAGTTAAGTGCATTTTCTGAGCTAGCACTCTCCAAAAGGGGACACGCCCACTTCACAGATCTGCTGAGAGAAAAAGAGTGTCTATTCATTTTATTTTAATTTCATAAAGAGAAGACTCTAATGTCACCATCAGTCCATTTACAGAATGACACTGGTTCCTTCGTCTGGTTTCTAGGTCAGTTGGGGGGCCTCCACGGTATGAGAAATAGCCTGAAAGACAGCAGTACCCGGGAGCAATGGACAAGAACTTTGAGAGCCAGCACCTGCTTCAGCACTGAGTAGGGGCTGCAGCTCTGTGATGCCTCCTGCGAAAGCCTCTTTATGGATCTCCCCCTTTTAACAAAAATGGCCTTCATTAAATAGATCAGCAGCCTTAAAGATCTGTGTGAAGAAAGTTGAAGCCATAGATAATACTCAACTCAAAGACAAGTAAAGAAAATGACGAAGCTGCCACTTCACCTTTTGGTGAGAGCTCTTTTCCATCCATGTTTTGAGGGGAACATAGGACAAGTTGATCACATGTTATAGTGAGATAAGCAGACTCTCAATTATCAAGACAATTTGCAACATGGGCTGACTTCTGCTGTTGATGGAGGTGTGAATGTTGAGCAATTGGGATTAGCAAGGTTTAAAAATCGTGTATCTGAACCATGAAGAAAATGTCCTTGTTGCCACATGCGGTGGCGCAAGCCCAGCTAATTGGAAGGCAGAGGCAGGAGGATCGTAAGTCTGAGGCCAGAGGCAGCTTGTATAACTTAGTGAGACCCTGTCTCAGAATAAAAAAATAAGGGCCGGGCGTGGTGGCGCACGCCTGTAATCCCAGCAGCTCGGGAGGCGGAGGTGGGAGGATCGCAAGTTCGAGACCAGAGGCAGTCTGCATAATTTAGCGAGACCCTATCTCAAAAAGTAAAAAAAATGGGCTGAGGTGCAGCTCAGTGGTCCAGCACTTGCAGAGCATGCAGGTGCGAGGCTCTGGGTTCAACCCCCAGTACCGCAAAAAAAAAAAAAAGAATAAAAAAATAAGAAAGGGGCTGGGTGCCACTCAGCAGTGAAAGCGCCCTACATTCAATCTCTCAGTATCACAAAAAAGTCCTTGTTTTCCCTCACTTATAGTCATACAATGTTCAATTTTATGTTTCCCAAAAGTTCACTGAACCTCATGATAAAGGTTTAGGAGCTTCTCTGGGGTTTCCTCAATGTTAAATTAGTACAATAATATGCAGTCGTGCGCCGCACAACATTCAGTCAATGATGGACCACATATATGTGGTGGTCTGATGATCTGATAAGATTACACCACCAGTGATGTCATCACCATTTTAGTTTGTGTTGAGCACACTCTGATGTTCACACAGTGAAGAAATCACCTACGGATACATTTCTGAAAATGTATCCCTGTCATTGACTCATCTCTCTTTAAATATATAGTTGTTGTTAGGTGCCATCAATAAATACAGAGAGAGATTGAATTATGCTTTAACAACAGATATTTTTTTCAACAAGAAACAGAAAGGCTTGGAACACTGATCTAGGCTGATCCCCCTAGCACCTAGAGAGGCAAGTTCTTGGCTTTTCTAATGGGGAACATAAAAGCATGGTGGGTGGTGTTGGGGGAAGCCAAACATACATATGCCTGCAGGAGAGGAAGAAAGACCACAGAAATCTTCTAAGGAGGCATTTAGTCAAGGGGCCCATGTCACTGGTGAACTTAAACCCTGTATACTTTCAGGGACCCAGGACCTGACCAACTTGTAGAGCACAGCCTTGTTTCTTCCTTCCTGTACAGCAAGTTGCATTTCCTCCATTTTCTGTGTGAACATTGCCAAGATAAAGCTGGAATAGGACAAATGAAACCTATATCAAGTAAATGGTTACTAAGAAGTGAACAGCTGTGGCCTAGTATGGCAAACCAGAGAGAAGCACACCCTGGCTTTTCTTTAGTCTCTCTTTTGATGAGCCCAAGGGCATGCCTTAGCAGATGGCTGCTACGAACAAGCCTGGGTACTGAGGACTCAAAGATAAACAGAGCATAACTATATAATATCCAAGTCTTCTTCTCAACCTCCTACCTCCCTGGTCTTTCCTGATCTACCATTTCTTTAAATTCCCAGTTTAAAGAAAATTATTCCCCCATTAAAGAAAGTTTAACCCTCTCTTTGAACTTAAGTAACCACATGCACCCTCCCTGCCTTCAGGCCCCAGCTGGGCCCTGACTGCCTCCATACCACCTTTCTGGCTTCTCTAGCGCCTAGGCCTCCCTGGCCTGCCACTGAGGCCATCCCATGCTGTGATGGCTGTATTCCCCCCCCACACACAGAGAGCTTCTAAATGTGCCTGGGTAAGGATCATCCTTAGTTTCATTGTGGCCCCCTGGGAGCATCCAAGACAAGCAGTATGTGCTCAATGCAAACTTGACAGCCCAATCCTGGGTTTGCATTTTTTATTGACAGATGGTCCTCTGCCCAACAAAGGTGCTACAAAAAACATCAGGTGTCAATCACACTTTTGCAAATTGAGTCATGTTCTTCAGTGCACTAAGGGAGTTTGCTATTTAAAAGAGCCTGTGGTTAATTCTTTTGTAACATGAATAATCACTTCCTGCTTTATCTTTCCTGTCAAGATGAGTTTTTTACATATTAGGTTTCTCTAAGGGTAGCAAATCCATGCACGGCTTTGTTAAGAGCTCCTAAATCATGAGATGTGTCTCTCCTATCCCATCTAAGTGCCCTTCACTATGTCCTCTGCAAGCCTTTGAAAGGTTTAGTACTTTTCTGTCCAATACAGTATCACTAGCTATATGTGGCTACTTGTTGTTAGGTGCCGTCGAGTCGAGTCCAATTCATAGAGACCCTATGTACAGCAGATCAAAACACTTACCTATTTCTGTACCACGCACATGATCTTATTTATGTTTAATCCCATTGCTGCAGACACTGTGTCAATCCATCTGGTGGAGGGTTTTCCTTTTTTTTTTTTCCACTGACCAGCCACTCTCCCAAACATGATGTCTTTCTCCAGGGATTGGTCTTTCCTGACTACATGGCTACTAATAACTTAAAATGTGGCTAGTTTGAGTTGAGATGTACTATAAAAGCACACCAAATTGCAAGAAGACTTATTTGGGGGAAAAAGTATAAAATAGCCCAATAATTTTTACATTGACTGCATGTTGAAACAATACTGTAGATATCACTGCTTAAATAAATGCATTATTCAAATTAATTTCACTTTCTTTTAGTTTTATTGACATGGCTGCTTCATTTCAAATTATGTGTATGGCTTGTATTGTATTTCTATTGCACAACAAGGGTTTAGGATAATGCTTGACAAACCAGGCAATGAAGACCTCAGATTGCACAAACAAGGTGAAAATATTCACAAGCACCCTTGAGAAAGTCTGTGCCCCCAACCCCATTTCCTCACCTTCAGGAAGCTGCAGATCGCTACAGCAAGGACAAAACATCACCCAAGGTTTTTTTTGTTTTGTTTTGTTTTTAATGGTACCCTTTGGGAAACTACCTCTGACCATGAGCACAAAATTAAAACATTAAGCTAAGTAAAATATGTCAGAGGTGTAATCAGGACAACGGTAAACTAAATCCCATATTTAAAGACATCATAAATTACAAAACTAAAGAATGTCTCCCCATCAGAAAAATACCGCCCTCCAGCTGCCTGCTGTATCAAAAGCCAGCCTCCACAAGTTTGCTGCATCTACTGTCTGCAAAAACCAAAGCTACAGTTAACCCACATTAGGAAAAGACAGAGCCAGAGGAGATAAGAGATCTGCTTAGAAATGTAAAGCACCTCAACCTTCCCTATCTTGAACTTGCTGAATGTCTCCTCCCCTAAGAGACGAAATGGGTGGTTCATCTTGTAGACAATGGCAAGGGCGTTTCTGAGGCCCCCACTCTGTGAGCAGACCCTGCCTACTTTACTCACTGTACTCACTTCCTCTCTCCTCGCTTGGCTCACCAAGCTGCAATTTCACCGCTGGCTTCCGCCAACCAGCCCGTAGGCTCCATGTGAGAAAAGCCCTTATCTTTCCCAGGATTCTGTCTCCCTCACCTAGCATCCTGTCTGACTCAATACATATTGAAATAAACCAGAAAGCATGAAGGAGAATGGAAGTTTCCAACTGATTTCCCTCATTCTATACAAATATGCATGATGTGGCAAAGGTTTCGGTGCAGCTTTAAGCTTTCCTCATTTCAGAAGTAGAAATGGCACACACTTACTGCTTTACAGTTTTTCATTTTGTTGATTTTTGTTTCAGTCCTGTGATTGAAGAGAGCATAGAAAAATCAAGAAGTCATTTTTCACCAGAAAAGATTTCACCAAAAAAGATCATGATTGTTGATTACTGGTGATAGAAAGAACATTAGACATCATCTTGTCAAATGATTTTCTTAAGTTTAAAGATGAAGAACTGGAGGCTGGAATGTTGTGTGACTGAGGCTTAGAGAGCTTGAGAGGTAAATAATGGCAGTGTCAAGACTAGGACTCTGCTCTCTCAAATGACAATTCTCAGGAGAGAAGGGAAAGTCTAAAGCAAAGAGCAGAGATAACTGAAACGAGCCAGACACAGGCTTCCTTCAGCATTGTTGAAGGGGTTCTCCCCATCCCATATAGCACAGCTCCAGAATACCCCAAAATTACACCAGTCAGGAACATATAAAACCTATGTTCAAATCTAAACAGACCAAAAGTAGACCAGTGGTTGCATGAGGCAGCATGTGGGAACAGCAACTGATGCCAAAAGGGTATGAGGGATCTTTTGGGGTAATGTTGTTGTTGTTGGGTGCCGTCGAGTTGGTATACGACTCATAGTGACCCTACATACAACAGGCAAAACACTATTGTCAGTGCTTCTCTGCTGTTCATAGGGTTTTCAATGGTGGACTGATTCTGAGAGTGGGTTGCCGGGTCCGTCTCCCAAGCCTACAGCACCTGGTGTTCCCAGGCGGTCTCCCATCCAAGTACTAATCAGGCCTGACCCTGCTTAGTTTCTGAGATCTGATGGGATTGGATGCCACAGGGCTACGGCTGCAGGCTTTGGGGTAATAGAAATGTTTTAATATTATACTATGGAGAGCCAAGGGCTGGGATTTAGCTCAGTTGGTAGAGTGCTGCTCTGCAATCTCTGAGGTCCCGAGTTTGATTCCCAGCACCACAAAAATGGGAGGATGTGGCAATCTAGTCCCAAGGCAATCCTGAAACAATCAGCCATTGAAAACTCTATACAGGATGCTGTGAGTCAGAAACAACTCTGTGGCACCTAACAACAACAACAACAACAATGGAGAGCCATATGTGTGTGCGTGTGTGTGTGTGTGTGTGTGTGTATGTGTGTATGTATATATATATATATATATATATATATATATATATACATATATACACATATATCATATATATATATATATATATGTATATGATACTATGGAGAAGGTTGCATATGCTGAAACTTTACTAAAAACAAATTAAACTATACACTTAAAATGGGTGAAATTTTATACCAAAATTTAGCTCTTAAAGTTAAAATTTCAACTGGGCTCTGTGGTGCAGTCCTATAACCCCAGTAATTTGGGAGGCTAAGGATTGTAGGTTCAAGGCCAGAGGCAGCCTATGCAACTTACTGAGACCCTGTCCCAACAAAAAATAAAAATAACAAAGAGAGGGCTGAGGGTATAGCTTTGTGGTAGACCACTTGTCTAGCATGTACAAGGCCCTGGGTTCAACACCCCAGTACTGAAAAAATAAAGATTTTAAAAGATAAAATTTTAAAATCTTATGACTGATACTCAGGAACTTATGATTGTAGACGTTAGCTTTGAGACAGCTTGTCCTCCCCCAACAAGACACAGTCTAATTGGGGCTGCCTGCCAACATGTCCTACACTCTGCCAGCCACTACATGGGCCCAGGACCCCAGTGACTGATTGCAACATGACAAAGACTGGGAATGGCTGAAGTAGATTTTTCCACCAAGCTCTGAGGACATCTCCTAGGGACTGCCTGGTTGCCATTTTGCCCAGACTTGATTCCCCAGCTTCTTCCACCCCACAAACCACCCCAAAGTCTTCCAATAAATCATTTTTTCCCTCTTTAGTTGAAAGAGACTTGGGTATCTGTTACTGTCCCCCAGAGAACCCTAACAGATAGACTCATGGATCAACTTTAAGTCCACAGAAGGTCAAGTTCTCACCATCAAGGGCTTTCCCACCAATGTCAGGGTTGAGGGTTTAGGGGCCAGGATTTTCCAGCTCAAAGCACAGGTGTGGCAGGGATCTCCAAGTATAGTAAAGATGACCTACACACCAGCCACATTTTCCTTTTGGTATCTTCATCAACACATTAACAAGGGACACCAAACTAACAAAGGGGTAATTCCCAAGGCCTGACTCTGTTAGAAACTGAGCATCAGCTTCTCCAAGGAAAAAAGGCTCAAAACTCAGCCTCCACTGATGAAGACTCCCTGGCCAAGAGACAGTACACTCTCAGCTGAGATGGCTTCAGCAAGGTCTGTGGCAGCCGCAGGAGCAGCTCAAAGAAGTGGGCATCAGCAGAGAAAGGGGCAAAGACAGAAATCAAGACAGAAGAGAAAATACCAACTCAATTGTGTGAGAAGAAAGCAAGATCCACCACTACCTGCCTTAAACACTCTTGTCACTCACTGCTCTGAAGGACAGCCCAAGCAACCCAGCTCTCCCCTCTTGTCACCTCTAAGCATCTTTACAGAGGACATGAGATATAGGAGAAATCCCAGAAGCCTGGGAGTAGATTCCAGCCTGGACATTTACAAGCTGTGTGACATGAGATGAGACACCCTGCTTGAGTCCACGTTCTTTGTGTTGAACATTGGAAGATGACCTGATAACAAAGATGAGGGATGCTACCCATAAACTCTTGTATACAGAAGCTGCTCCATAAATGACAGCCACTTGTCTTACAGGCCATTATCATGCTATGCTGTTCCAGGGTGAGCTGTTGTTTGACTTGAAGGCTAGAAAAAGTCGAAGACCCACATGACCAGTTGGCCACAAAATAAGTACCATTCACTGGTCAAAACCTCTCAAATGCTATTGTGATCAGCCTCAATTTCACTCCCGCCTCTGCTGTGGCCACTGCCCCCAAAGCAGAGGCATGTCCAATCAAAGATCAGAGGCTGTCCAGACTCTAGATGGCAAACTGTTCACACAGCCACACAGCCTGGAGGGCCTATATTCTTTTCTTTTCTTTTCTTTTCTTTTTTTTTTTTTTGAGGTACTGGGGGTTGAACTCAGGGCCTCATGCTTACATGCTTGCAAGTGCTGGACCACTGAGCTGCCCCCCAGCCTTTTTTTTTTTTTTTAACTTTTTGAGACAGAGTCTCACTAAATTACGCAGACTGCCTCTGGTCTTGAACTTGCAATCCTCCTGCCTCTGCCTCCCGAGCTGCTGGGATTACAGGTGTGCGCCACCGCACCCGGCTAAGGGCCTATATTCTTGACGTCTCTACCTTACCAGGTCCTGCCACTAGAACACACATAAGACATAGGAATAATGAGTTATTAGTCACTTCCCAACTATAATAAACCCTTACAAAACCTATCAGACTGCTCTTTTCAGAAGATACATTAGAAACATTGGATAAGAATTGGAATGAGGTCAGAAAAATATTTATTTATTTATTTATTTATTTATTTATCTATCTATCTATCTATCTTGCAGTACTTGGGGGATGAACCCAGGGCCTTGCAATACCTTGCAAGGGCTCTACCACTGGGATGCACTCCCAGTCCATTTCTTTTTCTATTTTTGAGGCAGGCAGAGTCTTGCTAAGTTACACCAGATGCCTCTAGCCTCAAACTTGCGATTCCCCTGCCTCCACTTCTCAAGTCACTGGGATTATACACATGCACCACTGTGCCTGGCAGAAAAAGACTTAAGTGAAAAAAAGGACAGAGAATGGGTGCAGATGAGTTTTCAGATTTAAAAAATGGAGAATAAAGACAGTTGGTTATAATCAGTTAAGCCAATATAGAGAATGGTTCTACACAATGATCATGGAGGTGAAAATAAATACATTTTTAGAAAAAAGAATTTAATAAAAAGTAAGCTTAGTCAAAATAGTTTAGCCACTTGAAGATATAACCTATTTTTAGAGTAGAAGAGAGGAAGCACAAGAATGTTGCTTTATAAAAATGTTTAACAGATTGAAGTAATAAAATGACTTAAGGACAAATAGAGATTTTCATGATTTTATAATGGCAACCTGATTCTCAGATTCCAGAGAGACCCCAAAACAGGTGCCTGATTAGAAAGAGATCCCCATTCTCAGTGAGAAGATCCAAAAGGTTTTGGGCCAACCTGAATATGTAAACTTTAAAACACAAGAAGAAACAGTCCAGGGTCTCCTTATACTACATACTGATTTAATTACAGAATATTCAAAATAATTAGAAAATATTGCTTCCCCTCCACAACACTCTCTCCTTTCATGAAATAATTTTATTTAACAGACACTGCAAGGATGGTTAAAATACATTTGATCATGGTAAACGTATCTAAAGGGTAGAGTCCTATAGTACAAGATAATTTGTAAGGACCACAGTAGAATGCAACTCTTGTTTTCCTCTTTCTTTCTTTCTTTCTTTCTTTCTTTCTTTCTTTCTTTCTTTCTTTTTGGCAATGGGGGTTGAACCCAGGGCCTCACACTTATGTGCTTTGCAAGTGTTGTACCACTGAGCTGTACCCTCAGCCCATTATTTTACTTTTTTGAGACAGGGCCTCGTTAAATTACACAGACTATCTCTGGTCTTGAGCTTGTGATCCTCCTGCCTCCACCTCTCAAGTTGCTGGGATTACAGGCATGTGCCATGGCACCCAGATTCCTTTTTCTTTTCTTTTCCTTTTTTTTTTTTTTTTTTTTTTTTTTTTTTTTTTTTTTTTTTTTGGTAGTACTGAAGGGTTGAACCTAGGGCCTCACACATGCTTTGCAAGTGCTCCACCACTGGAATACACCTCCAGCCCATTTTCTGCTTTTTATTTTGAGGCAGTCTCACTAAATTGTGCAGGCTGCCTCTGGTCTTGAACTTATGATCCTCATGTCTTGGCCTCCCAAATTGCAGGGATTACAGGTGTGCACCACTGTGACCGGTTTAACTTGCTTTTCTTGTGCATGAAGAAAGTATGAATAGGACCAGAAACTGACTTTCTATTTGTACAGAAACTCAATCAGCTGTATAAGCCAGGGTCCAGGTCTAAAGGAGGGAAAGTAAGAAGAATTCCACAGAAAAATGTGCCCCACAGGCACAGTGAGGCTGGGGGCAAGAGCTGAGTTGCTGTATGGGCCTTGTGTTAACAAGAAACACACTTGTGTGGTCAGAGAAAGTATACAGTAAGGTGAGAGGAAACCACAGTGAACCTTCACTTCTTTGATTGGGCAGGTTTAATGTCCCTCTTCAGGCTTCATTTATACCCCCAGGGATAGGAGTTCTGCTATCATGAGCCCCTGGAAGGCAGAAGGGAAATGTAAAACTGAAGCGTGCAGGCGTCCTAAAAGAAAAGGCACATTGCCCCACGTATCTTCCTCCTTCCAATGCTTAGCAGAGTGCTTGGCCCCAATATGCTTGCTGTTGAGTGAAGACAAACACCAAAATGATTCTGATGCAAAGCTAAAATCCAAGATGAGATTTGAAAGCTAGGCATGCTGGTGCTCACCTGTAACCCCAATATTGGGGAGGCTGAGGCAGAATGATTGATCCAAGTTCAAGGCCAGCATGGTTTACATAGTGAGTTCCAGGCCAGCCTGTGCAACACAGCAAGACTCTGTCCCAAAAAAACCACATACACAAAAAAGAATGAGATTTGAAACAAACACATAAGGCTGAAAACAAAAGATAACAGTGAATCAGTGGCTCTTCAAAGCAGTCTAGAATTGCAAACTGTCAGAAGCATAATTACTAGGAGCTCCCCAACATCTAATCCAGAGATACCATCTAGCATACATGCAACCTCATAATGTGGCAGTTATTAGAGATGGCTCACTGCCATCATAAATTTCACCAATGAGGCCACAGAGTAACTGCATGTCTATCATCATACTAACTAGCCCCCATTTGGGAGGCATTTTGGTCAGTGTTTTTGATATTTGATCAAGAATTTGAACTAAAAGTTGCTAGTCAAGCCAGGCTCCATGGCACCAACCTGTAATCCCAGGCAGTAAGGAGGCTGAGGCAAGTTCAAGGGCAGAGGTAGCCTGCACAATTTAAGGAGACACTGTCTCAAAGTAAAAAATAAAAGAGGTACAGCTCAGTGGTAGACCAGTTGCCTAGCATGTGCAAGCCCCCAGGTTCAATCCCCAGTACTGCAGGGGAAAAAAAAGTTGCCAGTCAAGTATCTACTTCAAGCATACTTTCTTAACCAATTTCATTGTAAATACTTTATCACAGTGTCAGAAAACCACTTAGTGATTATGTATCTACACAGAGTAACACAAAAGAGAAGTGAAGTTAGACCTCAACATTTTTTTCCTTTAAAGGTTATAAAGTTGCCGTCCGGCCAGGTGGCTCATGCCTGTAATCACAGTGACTGGGGAGGCAGAGGCAGGAGGACCACAAGTTCAAGACCAGAGGCACGCTGCAAAATATAGCGAGACCCTGTCTCAAAAAATAGTAAGAAAATGGGCTGGGGGTGCAACTCAGTGGCTCAACACTTACAAAGCATGAAGCGCAAGGCCCTGGGTTCAACCCCCAGTACTGCCAAAAAAAATTATAAAGCTGCATGAACAGAATAAGAACTAAATAAGCTGGAATTTAAAATTTTTTAAACCACTTCTGAAATTGAAACACAAGCTAATAAAAATTAGTAGATAAAAGATCAACAGCACCATGCCAAAAGACATCTAGAAAGATAATCTAAGAGCAATGTGTTTATTTTTTCCAGAAATAATTACATTTAAATCTCTAAATATCATTTGTCACTAAAAGGAAGTCAGGCAGTCTTGGAGAGATGGCTGGTTCCAGGTGAGGGGCAGGAAAGGTGATAAACCTGGACCATCCTGTCATACCAAGAAAGCAAGGAATCCATCAATGACTACCAGGGTCTTGTCAAAAGAACTCAGAATCAGATTTAAAGAGGCCCCCACTGGCCACAAATGGGATAATGCACAATACTGCAATGGGTAACAATGGACTTAAAGATACCAAATAAGTTTGGTATCTCATGTTATGTGATGTATGTTTTATACTAATACAATTAACAATCATTGGTCAGTGTGTGTGTGTGTGTGTGTGTGTGTGTGTGTGTGTGTGTGTGTGTGTGTGTGTGTTTGGTGAGACCGGGTCTTGTTATGTAGCCCTGGCTGGTCTGGAACTCACCATATAGCCTAGGTTGGCCTTGAACTCATAGCAATCCTCCTGTCTCAGCCTCGTGAATACTGGGATTACAGGCATGAACCACCATGCTTGGATGTCATCAGTCACTTTCAGAAGATGCCAGTGAACCAATTCATTGTTTGGAAAACTAGCAAATAAGAGAAAAAATCAAACATTTGTCCTGTCTTTCCTAGATGAACTCAGGATAACCAAATAGTTGACAAGGATGTATTTCTCTCCCAAAGCAATTTATTAGTTATTCCAGCTAGTAATGTATTCTATAGCTAACAATTTATTCCAGCCAATTCCAGCCAATACATGAAGAAGGAATGAGATAATTAGACAACCAACACTTTGCAATCTCTAATATCATCAAGAACCTGGGCAGTGATTACAAATAGATGACACCATTGCAAAAAGAAAGATAACCAGGCATCACAAGCCTTGTAACAGAAGTATGTGTTACCAGCAGCAAATATTTTTGCCAAAGAACTGAACCTGAATCCTATGAAGCCTCTGGATTTATTGCCAGTTTACAAGAGATATACAGGGTCCATATATATGTTAAATGGCACCCTAAGGATGCAGTCAACAAAATCCAGATTGTAGTAAACAGTACTGGTAGATGGCTTTGTTTCTTCAACAACAACCAGCAAGGAGGCACACACTTGTAATCCCATTGACCTGGGAGGCAGAAGCAGGAGGCTTACACGTTTGAGGCCAGAAGCTACTTAGCAAGACTTTGACTCAAGATAAAAAATTAAAAAGGGGCTGAGGGTGCAGTCCAGTGGTAGAGCACTTGTAAAGTACATGCAAGGCCCTGGGTTCAACTCCCAAGTACTGAAAGAAAAAAAAATTTCCAAAGAAAAAGAAATAAGATAGGGAATTCAGGTTAAAATAGACTGAAAGACAACCAACCAACAACAAAATTTAATCCTAATTATATCGATTGACCTGCCAAAGCCTGCTGCAAATGCTTTCCTAAATATTTTAACTATATGTGAAAACTGGATTCTGAACTAGATGTCTGATGATAAGGAAACAGCTACTGTAGGTGGAAAAATGATATTATGATTATGGTTTTGGAAAGACTTTTTATCTTTATAAAATACATGGTGAAACACTTCCGTATTATTAAAATGTTCTAAATGTACAAGTAGAGTAGTGTTCTCCACTGAACTTAAAAGATGAAGAGAAAACTCTTAATGCCAGTGTAACTCAGCTGATGTAATGTGATTCAGCTAACTATGCAATGTACCTGAAAAGAAGACGGGTGTTTTTTAAAGCAAGAGATTAATAAAAGTGTGTGTGTCTGTGTGTGTACATGTGTGTGTTCATGTGTGGGTATATTTGTGTTTCGATACTTGAATTTGTTACTAAGGGGACTATCTATAAATATTTTTAAATAAAGAACTGATCCAACCAGGCACTGTGGCTTATTGTTAGGTGCCATTGAGCAGGGCTCAACTCATAGCTACCCTATGTACAACAGAATGAAATACTCCCTGACACTGTACAATGCCCAGCACTATGTCAGTGCTTCTCTGCTATTCATAGAGTTTTCAATGACTATTTCAGGATTTTTTCTGGTAGTGAGCTGCCAAGTCCTTCTCCCATTTTGCAATCCTGGGGATCGAACCCAGGGCTTCAGAGAGCACAGAGCTGTACTCTACCAACTGAGCTAAATGTGGTACATGCCTATAATCCCAGCAACTTGGAAGACCAAGGCAGGAAGATCACAAATTCAGGGCCAGAGGCAGCCTGTCCAACTTAGCAAGACTCTGTCTCAAAATAAAAAATAAAAAAGAGTCTGTGGGTGTGGCTCAGTGGTGTAGCACTTGCCTAGCATGCAGACAGGCTGGGGTTTAGCTCAGATAGTAGAGTGCCATTCTGTGGTGTCTGAGGCCCTTAGTTCTATCCCCAGCACTGCAAAAATGAGAGAAGGATGTGGCAATCCACTCCCAAAGCAATCCCAAAATAATCAGCCAGTGAAAATCCTATGAAGGTCACTAGGAGTCAGAACTGACTCAACAGCACCCAACCACAAGAACATGCACAAAGCCCTGTGTTTAAGCCCCCAGTACTGCAAAACAGGAAAAAAAAGAACTGATCCAAAAGTATCTTCCTTTTTAGTACTATAGATCATTTCTATGAATTATAAAATATAAAACAGTATCAACTAAAACTGATCATCTCCCTGCAAGAGATGCATTACAGAAGATATTCTGAGGGACTTCTGACAGACTTAAACTGTGTTTACTTTGGAGGTTGGACAATGCTTAACCCTATTTTTTTATGTGCAATGCTGGAGATTGTACCCAAAGCCTTTCACATGCTAGGCAAGCACTCTGTCACTGAGTTACATCCCCAGCCCTTGTTTTTTTTTTTTTTTTTTTTTTTTTTTTTTTTTTTTTTTTTTTTTTTTTTTTTTTTTTTTTTTTTTTTTTTTTTTTGAGACAGGGTCTTGCTAAGGTATCCCAGGCTGGCCTTGAATGCATGGTCCTCCTTCCTCAACTTCCCAAGTGCTGGGATTATAGGCATGCACCACCATGCCCAGCTTCCTAAATCCTTTTTTAAGATATAATTTTAGCTCCTTAAAAAATAAGCAATAAGCACAATCAAGTGTGTCTTATACCACATATCTATGGATGTGAACCAAACTGGTAGATAGCACAGAAGCCCAAAAGGGAAGGAAGAGGCAACATGGTGTGGCCAAGGACAGGTAGCAGGGTTTTTTCCTCCCTTCCCCACTCCCAACATCTCTCATCTACATGACATTCCTTTCCAGAATTCCCATCTCAAAAGATTCTCCAGAACATTTTCTCATAGAATGGGGGACTGCCCATCCATTCAAGTCTCCTGGCATTAGCAACTTTCAAAGGATCTTCAGGCTAAACCTGTCCTGAGAATGACAGATATTTCTTGAAACACATCTAGAATAGCACTATATGAGACAAATAAACTGAACAATATACCATAACACATGCTAACACTCCCTTGGGGTCCTCCATGATAGGTGTGGAATAAATATTGATCCTGTACATGAATGTTATCTTTGAGTTATATCACATGTTGGCAGGAAGTTCCCAGTCTTGACTCTAGAACTCAAAGAGCACTGCAGTCTGCCATTGATGTGACATTAACAACATCATTTGTGTTTACACTCTTCTCTTAAGGGTGCCCTCTATGTTTCTACCCAAGAAATCTGGCTCCTTATTCCTTATATCCTGAATGTCCTCCATCTTCATGGCTTGAGGTCAATGAAACCCTTCTCAGACTTGCTAACTGGGGCACTGACTCACTTCCACTCATCATATAAAACCCCATCAAACTTTAGAATTATTGTCTTAGACCAGGAGTCGGTAAACTTGTTCCTAAAAAGTCAGACAGTAAATATCTTAAGCTTTGTGAGCCATATGTTCTGTGGCAACTGCTCAACTCTGCTGTTACAGCGATAAGCAGCCACAGACAATAAACATAAAAATGAGCATGGCTGTATTCTAATAAAACTTTATTTACAAAAATAACCAGCAAACCAAATTTGGCCTTTAGGTCATCATTCATCAACTCCTGTCTTAGACTATTGATTCTTTTATTACTGCTTACATTCCATGTCTTGTTACCTCAAATCAGATTCAAGTTCCTTAACAGAAAGGAAACAGGTGTTATATATTTTACTTACAACTAACCCCTACCTGGGGACTGGGATTTAGCTCAGTTGGTAGAGCACCACTCTGAAGTCTCTGAAGTCCCGAGTTCCATTCTCAACACCACAAAAATGGCATAAGGATGCAGCAATCCACTCCCAAGGCAATCCCAAAGCAATCAGCCACTGAAAACCCTGTAAGGGTCGCTTTGAGTTGGACATGACTTGACGGCACCCAACAACAACAATACCTACCTGGCATAGTGCTAGTAATACAAGAATATAGATACATATATATGTATGCATATAGAGTGAATATGTGTATATAAATAAATGAGCATTTGCATACATGTGCCACTTACTGCAATTGAGCTCCTTATTTTGTCATTTTTGTGTATACACTGATGGTGTCAACCTTAATTTCTAACAACTAGTACTAATTTAATTGGACTTTGTGCCATAAAGTATTTTTTAACTTTCCTGGTCTATTCTTTTGCTAGATTTTTTTCTTTCAGCTATTTCCACAGATGGATTAATACATTCACTCCACCAGCTACTTAACAGATGAATACATTCCACAAGCAATTTATCACCAGTAGACAGAACTTGGGCTTTCTGCAGACAGAAGTTCTCACTGGGACATTACATTATAGGAACATAAATGGAGAGAGGGATTTGCATAGGTAAGGGCAAGCTTTTGGAAAAAAGGAGGAAATCTATCACCACTGCTCCTCACAGAAGCAGACATGAAATAATTACCTGTTGTTGTTAGGTGCCCGTCGAGTCAGGTCTCACTCCTAGCAACTCTCTGTACAATAGAATGAAACATTCTCCAACACTGTGCCATGCCCAGCACTATTATCAGTGCTTCTCTGCTATTCATAGAGTTTTCAATGGTGGGTTGTTTCAGGATTGTTTTGAGAGTGGGCTGCCAGCTCCTTCTCCCATTTCTGCTGCACTGGGGATTAAACCTAGGGCCTCAGAGAGTACAGAGCAGCACTCTACCAACTGAGCTAAACCCCAGCCTGCAATTACCTGTAACCAAAATAAAATTAACTCCAGAGTGGGTTAGTGACAGTTCCTGTCATATGCTCCTAGCTTGCTTCTAAATCAGTAACTGCAACACAAAGAAAGTAGACATTTAAAGAATTTGATAAATGCAATAAACCACAACAACACCATTCCCCACCAAAAAGCTCTGCTTTTATTTATTCATTCATTTATTCATTCATTTATTATTTTTTGCAGTACTAGGGGGTTGAACCCAGGGCCCCACATATGCTAAGCAAGTGCTCTACAACTGAACTGCACCCCTAGTCCCTTGTTTAGTTTTTATTTTGAAACAGGGTCTCACAGGATACCTCTAAACTCAAACCTATGATCCTCCTGCCTCAGCCTCCCAGGATGCTGGGATTAGAGGCATGCACTACCATGCTATTGTATTGCCTAAATACTGCTTGTGATTATGTTAAAGTAGATCTTGTATAAGGAGCTAAAAAGTAACTATTGGGTTCTTTCAGAATGAAACACTAAATGGGTCCCAGAACACCTAAGACCTCGCTTCCTGTCAGTAATGACCTTTAATAGACAGAAAAGTCCCCACTTCCTTTTCTCACCTCAAATGAAGGGCAAGAGCAGCTCAGCACAGGCAATACAGATGATGCAAGTCCATGTTACCCAAGTCACCCTTGTACTGCTTATGCATTCAAATAGCTGCAAAGGTCTGCTATGGGGAAAAGTATTCATCCATTCTCCCCCAAGTGTCCCTCCTCTGAAGCAACTACTTGTACTTTTTTAGAAGAATATTTGGTATTTGATTCCATGTGTCTAAACAAGATGTTAGCATCACTTGGCCTTATTTGGAAATAGAGTTATTACAGATATGATTAATGCCGGGTGTGGTAGCTCACACTTGTCATCCCAGCACTCAGGAGGCTGAGGGAGGAGAATCGATGTGAGTTCAAGGCCAGCCTGGGCTACACAGTAAAGCCTTATCTCAAAACAACAACAACAACAACAACAACAGATATGACTAGGTTAAGATGAGACCTTAATTCAATACGACTGATGTGCAATATGACTGATGTCCTTAGAAAAATCTAGACACAGAGACATACACAGAGGGAAAACTATGGGGAGAGACAAATGGAAAAGATGGTTATCTACAGATCCTTCCCTCAGAGCCCCAAAACTGAACTTCTAGCCTCCAGAACTGTGAGATAACAAATTGCTGTTGTTTAGGCCACCTGGTCTGTGGTACATTGTTCTGGCAGCCCCACCAAATGAATACAAGTTTGCATGGAAGCTGGAGCCCACATTGCCAAGTGTTTTTACACCACTGTTGTTGTTATGTGCCATTGAGTTGAGTCCAACTCATAGTGACCCTCATAGGGTTTTCAAAGGTTGATTATTTCAGGATTGTTCCAAGAGTAGGCTACCACGTCCTTCTCCCATTTTTGCAGTGGTGGGGATCAAACTGAGGGCCTCAGAGAATACAGAGTGGCACTCTACCAATTGAGCTAAACTCCAGTGCCTTTTACACCATCAGGACTGCACAAACACTACTGAAAGCCTAGACACGTGGTACACTAGGATTATGTTCCCTTTCTATCACAAGTTTCTTTTCCCTTGGAACTAATACTTTTTTGTTTCTTTGCTTGATGAAATGTATTTTTATTTTTTATTTTTTATTTATTTATTTTTATTTTTTGTTTTTATTATTTTTTTTTGCAGTACTGGGGGTTGAACCCAGGGCCTCATGCTTGTGTGCTTTGCAAGTGCTAGACCACTGAGCTGCACCTCCAGTGTATTTTTCTTTTACTTTTTTTTGAGACAGAGTCTCACCAAATTACACAGACTGCCTCTGGTCTTGAACTTGCAATCGGTCTCTGCCTCCCAAGCCACTGGGATTACAGGCGTGTGCCACAGTGCCCGGCAATGAAATGTATTTTATAATAAATATGACTCCAAACTCATCCTCCTTTGTTTAAGTTACCTCTCAAAAGGCTCACCTGCTTGTGATGGCCCATTCACTTCTTTTTTTTTTTTTTTACTTTTGGCAGTTCTGAGGAGTTGAACCCAGGGCCTCACACACACTTTGGCAAGTACTAAACCACTGAGCCACACCTCCAGCCCATTTTATTTTTTGAGACAAGTTCTCACTAAATTACACAGGCTGCCTCTGGCCTTGAACTTCCGATCCTCCTACCTCTGCCTCCCAAATCACTGGGATAACAGGTGTGCACCACCTCATCCAGCTCCTGGTCTGTTCATTTCATCCTCCCCCAGAGCCCCTGACTTATAGGAGGCACAGTGAAAGCAGGGGTACATTAACCAGCTGGCAAAATGGGCTCCAGCCTCAATGCAAATGCAAGAAACTGCATTATTGGTAGCACAGGGAGCACATGGGGGTTTGGGAGCAGAAAGGAAGCACAACCATAAATGGATGTTCTCTGAAGATGCCAGTGGCAGAAGGACTCTCACAGGCAGAGACTGCAGGTGGAAAGGAAACTAGACAGACAGCAGATGCAATGAACCAAGTACAGGGATGGCTACATGAGCAGAGGCAGGGTAAAATAAGCAGGGAGCTTGGTTAACAGACATTCCTGGGGGCTGAGTGTACAGCTCAGAGGCAGGGTGCATGCACAGCACACTCAAAGCCCTGGATTCCATTTGTAGGAGAGAGAGAGACAGACAGACAGACAGACAGACAGACAGACAGACAGACAGACACTTGGAAAGCAGTGGCAGGAGGATTGCAAGTTTGAGGACAGCCTGAGGTACATAGCAAAACCATATCTTTAATTAAAACTCTGTGAAACTGGGCACTGTGGTGCACGCCTCTAATCCCAGCAACTCAGAAGGATGGAGCATCATGACTTCAAGGCAAGAGGCAGCCTGTGAAACTTAGTGAGACCCCATGTCTAAATAAAAACTGAGCTGGGGTTTCAGCTCAGTGGTAGAGGGGTTGCAAAGCATGTGTGAAGTCCTGGGTACCATCCCCAGTATCACCAAAAAGTATGCATAAACAATAGCATTCTGGAAAATGTGAGAGCAAGTAAAAATATTCCTAAAGATAAAATAAGACCCTCCCTCTACACTAATACCAAACTTCACCAAACTCTCCCTTTACAACTATGGAATTTTTTTTAAAAAGGGTGGGTGCTTCCTAGATAATCTAAAACAAAGACCAGAAAAATAAATCAGAGAATCATGGAGCTAAAAGAAGATCATATTAGTCCAGATCTTTCTTCCAAAATATCTTTTTCTAAGGATGTAGATTTTACTCCACAATTTATCTTAGTTGGATCAACGGTTCTCAATGATTTGTTATATATTCCATCATCACATTCCACATAGATTTGTGGCAGCACCCAAAAATTCATGGAGCAAACAAAAGTATATGAATAATTGTGATCAGGAAAAATACAGCAAGAAGGTCAAGAGCTGGAGAAACGCAAGGTATCTATACATACAATATATGACCACTACACAGACTCGACGGCACCTAACAACAACAACAACAACACAGACATCTACCTCTTGGTTGAGCCAACTCGGCTTTGAGTTTCCTGACAGCCAAAACAAAAAGAGAAATGTGACTGATTGCATGGTTTATGTTTTCTACCAGGATAGGGACAAAAACTCCACAGGGAATGAAAAATAATTGACAGAAAGAACATTGCCCATGACGCTTTTTGTAGCACAGTGTTCTCAAGGTGATGGCAACCAAGGTCACAAGAAGCATTTTTTCTAACGGAATAGAATTGAGTAGAAAATACCAGAGTGCATCAAATGTTTGCTGCAAAATTACTATTTCAAGCATAACTAAAGATGAGTGTATATACCAGGTTGCAATGTAAAATATATTTCTCACTGGGAAATACAATCACAAAAATTTGAAAAATACCAGGAAGAGATACTAAGTGGCCTTAATTTCTAACCCAACCTGCACCTATTCTGTCCTGCCTAGCTCAGGCTGGTGCAAAGCAAATCGCTTTTGCTGCAGCGAATCATGGTCCTGACTGTTGTCCTGCTGGTTCTGTAGTCTTTGACTCTGTCCAGGGGGCTTACTTTGTACTTTCTAGGCCTTCTTCCAGTGGCAGCAGCTCTGAGCCTGACAGTTTGGGCTTCCTCCCTCCTCCTAGCCCCTCAACCATCTGGCACCTGTCTCTGAACACCCCTGACACCCCTCTGCCCTATCCACCTCAATTTCCCTCTCTTCTAATGGAAATCTTAATCAGAGATGGGAAAACAGAATAGCGCCTTTTCCTGCCTTTCCAAAACTATATCTTCTCCAGCTTCGAGTTCCTTTTTTAAAATGTGAGCCACTGACATATACATTCCTGTCAAAAACAGCATTATTTGCAACAGCCAAAAGGGGGAAACAAACCAATTAATCATGGAGAGATGAATGGATAAACAAAATGGCATCTATCCCTACAACGGCCTATTATTCAGCTTGAAAATGGAAGGAAGTCCCAGGACATGGTGTGGCACACACCTGTAATCCCAGCTACTCAAGAGGCTAAGGGAAAAGGATCACAAGTTTAAGGACAGCCTGAGAAATTTTCCAAGATCCTGTCTCAATAAAAGAAGGGCAGAACATGTAACTCAGTGGCAGAGAACATGTGGGGCCCTGAGTTCAATCCCCAGTACCACACAAAAAAGGAAGTCCTGATACATGCTACAACATGGATGGAACCTTGAAAGCTAAATGAAAGAAGAGAGACACAAAAAGACAAATACCATGTAATTTTATATGGAATGGAACCTAAAATAGGCAAAAATCATAGAAACAGAAGGTAGAATGGTTGGGGAGCAGGGTCTACAAGGAGGGAGTACATGGAGAGCAACTCCTTAATGGGTACAGAGTTTCAGTTTGGGGTAATGGAAAAGTTCTGGAAATAGTAGTGGCACATCTGGTGAATGTACTGGATGCCACTGAATTGTACACTTCAAAATGGTTAAAGCAGTAAATTTTATGTTATGCATATTTTACTGCACGTTGAAAAATGTGGAACCTCAGTCCAATCATGAGAAAACCCAATCTGAGGGATAGTCAACAAAATAAATGATTAATACTCTTCAACAGTATCAAGGTCATGAAAGACAAGGAACGATGAAGGAACTGTCACAGACTGTGAGAGAGACTAAGAAGAAATAACAACTAAGGCTGGGCCCGGTGGTGCACGCCTGTAATCCCAGCAGCTTGGGAGGCGGAGGCAGGAGGATCACAAGTTCGAGACCAAAGGCAGTCTGTGTAATTTAGCAAGACCCTGTCTCAAAAAGTAAAAAAATGGGTTGGGAGTACAGCTCAGTGGTCCAGCACTTGCAGAGCATGGGAGCGCGAGGCCCTGGGTTCAGCCCCCAGTACCACAAAAAAATAAAATAAAATAAAATAACAACTAAATGCAATATGGGATCCCAGATAGAACAAAAAAGGACCTTACTAGAAAAACCAATGACAGAAAGTAAGATCATCAGTATAGTAAACAGTATTACACCAATGCTTTCCTGGATTCAGTGTTAACATTAGGGAAAATGATATGTGGCAACTATATCATTTTGCATCTTTTCCATGGCCCTGACGTTTATTCAAATAAAAACTTAAAGATTAAAAAATCAATCCATGCTAAAAAAAATAGGCAATAAGTAGTTGTACATTGATTGATTAGCTTTAATCTTCACCTTGAATGTGATCAGTTCACACCTGAAGTACCCAAATCAGAAACAAGCACCCCAAGGATGGTGTGTCAGTATTTGAAAGACTAATCACAGCCCGTCTGCATCAGATTTGATTAGTTAACATCGTGAAGATGAGCAGTGGCTCCATGGATTGGTGAAAATACTGTGTGCTGCCATTCTGCCTCTTGTGAGAACCACATGGATGAATCTAGAAAGACCAGCAGTCTTTCCCTTTCAGAAAGGGGGACCAGGATTGTGTCAGGGGCCATGGTTGGCCAGGATAGGAGGGCCCTGGCCCCTCCCTGGGGTTGGCTGAAGCCAGGGGGCTTTGCTGAGCTTGTGGGCAGTCTGTAGTGCTCTCCCTGCACCTGCTTGCTAAGGAATGTCTGTCGAAAGGGCTGATAAGGAGCCAAGACTTGCTTTTCACTGTTGCATACGTCCTGGTCATAGGGCTGTGGGAAATGATACACAGAGCTCCCACCTACTATTTCCCAAGAGAAGGTGACAATTCTTCAAAGCCCAAGCCAGAGTAGGTCAGTTCACAATAGATCATTTCTTAGGATTCTGAGAACATGTTTAAGACTATGTAAACTTGTGCAGGATCAGTTTACATTCCCCAGAGTGGAGCCCTCCAGGGATAAGGTCACCAGCTGGGCCGGTTTGGGCAGTGATAATCCCTGGGGACACAAGGGTTCATGTTGAAGTCCTCAGGCTTTTAGTGGCAAGAGTGCGCCAGATGTCCAAAAAGTGATGAAATTTATTCAGCCCAGAGTCCCTAGATTGCCTTAACAGTGGGATCAATCACAAAGCACAAAAACAAAAAAGTCCACGTTCTTATTTTCTTTGGGGCCAGATGTAATCAACCCCATCTTCTATTTTCTTCCTCCCCAGGGGCAGGCACGTCTGTCATTTCCTGTCCTCATCCTCCTGCTTCCTCATTCCTCTCTGGCTGGTCAGCCCAGCTGTGACCAGTCATCCTAACTCCATGCTCCTCTTCAACTCTGTCCTCCGGCTCCAGTGGCCTCAAGAAGTAAGCCCTCCATAAGTCTCAGCTGGGGCCACCAAAACTCTAGTATGGCCCTGAAAAGAAACAAGGTATCTGACAAACTTCATAGCACCCTGGTCTGCAAGAAACCTCCTTGTCAAATTCCTGAAAAACTGCAAAGATGGAAGGTGTCCTCCATGGGGGCTGTTACCAACCTTACTGCCCCTTCAGCACCACTTGATGTGTACAAAACAAAGTCCCTGGTATGGCAGGCAGAATAATGCACCTCAACAATGGCCACATCCCAAGCCCAGGAGCCTGGGAATACTTGGCAAAGTAGAACTAATCTTGCTAACCAGCTGACATTGAAACAGAGAGATTAACCCAAGTTATCCAGGTAGACCCAACCTAATCACAAGGGTCCTTAAAAGTAGTAGAAGGGGCGGAGCATTGAATGAGAAGGCAAAGTGATGAGAGGTGAGAATGACTCAGCCTGCTCTGAGGATGGAGGAAGGGGCTATGAGCCAAGGAATGTGTGCAGTCTCTAGAAACTAGCAAAAACACGGCAACATCTTCCCTAGAGTTTCCAGGAGGGAATGCAGCCCTTCAATGCCTTGATATTAGCCAAGTGAGACCCACATCAGACTTCTAATCTACAGAACTGGGAGACAATATACTTGCACTGTCGTAAGCCACTAATTTTATGGTTAATTTGCTATGGCAGCAACAGGAAATATGTACACCTGGTTATCAAGTGCCATAGTAGCTTGTTTCAAGCTTCATGAATAAGCGATTTGTACTCAAGTAAAACTATCCATGCAAAGTCCACAGCCCCTTTTGGTTGTGTCTTCTGAAGACCTAGCTCCATGCCACTAGCTACTATGGGCCTCCATTCCCTTAACACTTAACTCCAAGGAGACCAGTGTCCGACAATTGAAAGCACATGTGGTTTTGTGTCACGGGGCAAGTTCTAAATAGAACACTTTGCCTGTGCCGTTCTTATGAGGTATCTGCTTGACACAGATCTTTAAAAAGAAAACCCACTCAGAGTTATTTCTGTAACCGAAGGTGGGCAAGAATGGGGATAGTAAAATGAGATTATGACTTACGAAATGAGCAATGGAAGGTAAGCCTTTCTATCATTTAATGCAGCAATTTGCATCTCAGAATGGTGATGTCAATTTTCATTTCAGACCACCCAAAGTTCACAGCCTGTGGGTCTGAGCCTCAGTGTTGTTCTTCAGTGACCTCCTAGTTGTTTCATGCAGTTTATTCTTCTGGCTATTTGTTTGACTGGTGCCATAAACTCACAACAAACCAGAATTCGCTCTTTTCAACATATTTTTCTTATGGTGAGTACCCTAAATCCAAAGTGAAACAGAAGCCTCCTTAAGTAGAGGGCAGGCTGGAGAAGGAGGGCACATGGAGATCAGCATTCCTATTTCAACAGCATTGGATTCTCCTTCCAGCTAGCTGGGAGGGAAGGTTCCAACTCTGATGGTGTCCAATGGACAAAGGTCTTGCTCAGTGATTCCTATTGCCTGGGCTTGACATAACAAAGGCTGACCTAAAAATAGAGAGCAATGATTTCCAATGCTAGTACAGTGGGGCCATTTAAACTCTATTTTTAGCAATTCTGAGCTACATAAGAAAACAGCATATGGCTCCTACAAATCTCCACAATGTAAGAACAAAGATTGAACCACCTGTGACTCATGGGGTGGTCCTCCAAACACACTGGCCAAAGCAGACAGTCAACACTCTAGTCAACTAAATGGGCTTCCAAAGGGATCTGCTATCACACTGCAATCTCTCAGCCATTAGCAGCAGTTTGAATATTAAGCTAGAAGATGGGGAGTTTCCATTACGGATGTATAATATGGAAGACTCCATGTTGTTTATTTGTTTGTTTGTTTGTGGTACTGGGGGTTGAACCCAGGGCCTCGCGCCTGCATGCTTTGCAAGTGCTGGACCACTGAGCTATACCCCCAGCCCATTTTTTTTCTTTTTGAGACAGGGTCTCACTGAGTTACACAGACTGCCCCTGGTCTTGAACTTGCAATCCTCCTGCCTCCTCCTCCCAAGCCACTGGGATTACAGGCGTGCACCACAATGCCCGGCTGAAGACTGTTTTTGACACAAGGGCATATTCTATGCAATTATTCCTTAGGGAGATGGAAAGACTCCTGGAGCAAACAGGAGGGACTGTTTCAGGATAAAGTTCAAGTATAGCAAGAGTTAAAAAGAAGAAAAACATCTCTTACTGCGAGGCATACTGGGGGCCATCGAGCAACACTTCCCTAAAATGCAGGATAAGAGCTCTGCAGAAATAAGCATTCTGGCTCCCTTATCTCAGATCTATTCTGCACAACCCAGAGCACATGAATGTGCTTCATTACATACCCAGGAGGAAGTGTGGCAAGCCTGAGAGCTGACCACAACCAAAAATGATAAAGTAGAAGATTTCTCCTGTGGTGGAGCCGTGGCAGAGAAGCTTGGGAGGAGCCAGCAAATCAAGCCATCCTGCCAGCTGCCCTAATGATGGAGTGCACACTTCACACGAGGCCAATCACCAACTGGTCTCCTCTTGACAAGTTTAAGGCAAAAGAAATTTCTGTTAATGGCTAATCGAGGGCCGCAGGAAGACTCTTATATGTGCAGTGCAAGTGGACACAAATGCCATCGCGCTGCCAAAATTCTCCTATGGAATACATCACTAATCATTTGCCCTACTTCTTCATGTCTTTCAAACATGTAAATATGCCTTATGAAATGACAGGGCCAATAGCAGGGAAGACTTTGGACTGTGTTGACTTTCTCAGTTGCTCCTAACCATATGCCCTTGTACATGTGAGCAGAAGTGAATAAGGGATACCATTAAATGCCAATCTCTGCCTAGGTTTGGGGAAATGATACTGTGAATTAGACTCATATGTTGTTTTCACTCACTCAACAATATTTTTCTTTTGCTGCCCATTCTAGGTGAGACACCATGCCAGGTGTGGGCATACCCACACAGACAAGAAGGCTGCAGTCTGTGCCTGGGCATTGGGGAAACTCATGTTCACAGAGCATGATTTTTATGATCCTTGAAGTCCATGATGGGGTTTCCTGAACCAACACATGTCTTCTCCTCAAGCAATAACCCTTCTCTTATGCTTCGAGAAGCATCTGAGTTAAGAGTGGAGAGGAAAGGAGGAAAGGGAATTGGGAATGATGTCTGGCTACAACAAATCAGATATTCTTCTATTTTCCAGCAAGCCAAGTAAACCAAAGGTAAACAAGATATCTCATGATCCCTCCCCCGCAAAAAAAAAAAAAAAAACTCATCTCTAATTGGGGATTTCTTCCTGTTCCTAATGAATAAACTCCAGGAAAGATAAATTGCAACTACAGCATGTATCAATTACTTTAGTCAAATGTACTATTTTCTTCTACCTCCTAAGCAAGAATTCATCAGCTTCTGGCAAAAAGCCAAAATTTGACAATTTCCCAAGACAGGGCCTAGGACAATATGGAGGGAAGCAACCAGGCAAAGTCTTAGCAGAGCACAGGGAAGCTATGGGAATGTGCCAAAGATGGTGCTACGGGAGCCAGCAGAGGACAAAATGACTCTTGTTTGCTACCACAGATTCCAAAGTCATCACACAGGGATTTTGTCCTAATTTACACATAAAAGTGGGTACACATGAATTTCACCAATTAATGACTTAGCTCCCTGTTATCAAAAGAAATTAATGTCAGAAGAAAAAATAATGATTTCTCAATCAAGCTGCTTCAAGGAGTATGAACCTATAATTATGTCCCAAAGACACCACATTGAGGATTAGGGGTGCAACATATGAGTGAATCTGGAGGAGCACAAACATTCAAGCCATAGCATATGCCAAAAAAAAGCTCTCTTGCCCTCTCTCGCTCTTTCTCCCCCTGCCCCACCTCACACATACACACAGACAAAACAGATGACCACACAAGCTGAAGGCCAAAAGGTACCAGGAAAGGGGAGTTTGGTTAGTCCACCCACTGTGTGCACAAAATGTCTGATGAGTCTTCACACACAAGAAGGCTCTAGCCTCAGGGTACTAGTGTAGGCCTTTGCTGTTATTTTTTATTGGTAAGACATTTGACCCCCTACTATGTGCCAGGATCCTAATACACACCATGTCATTTAATTGTGGCAATGCTGAGAGCAACTTAGCTTCCTTCAGGAAACCATGAGTAGAAGAGTAATTGGAAATGCCCCTCACAAAAGAAATATGGCATGCAAAACTAATGGATGAAATTGTCACTAATGAGAAAGGATGGAGACCTCAAAAATATGGTTTGTTTCTGGAATTATTTAGACATTTGAACTCCATGAATCACAAAATATCAAAAACAAAGTCCTGTCTTCAGCAAGTTCGCCAGCTCAGACTACTTTATACTTTTAAAATAAACCCACAGCCATGAGATTAGCAAAAATGCAGTCATATGATACAGCAGAGGCTGATAATTATCTCCAGTGCTGATTTTCCCCTTCCTCTTTTTTAAAAATGGAGCCCTTCCCTCCCCCCATGGTGGACAGAATAATGACACCCCCACATATGCCCACATCCTGAGTCCCAGAACCTGTGAATGTTACCTAACATAGCAAAAGGAACTTTATAGATTTGGTTAAGGATCTCGAGATGAGAGAATATTCTGGATTAACTGAGTGGGCCCAAAGTAGTCACAGGGGTCTTTAAATGATGGAAGAAGGAGGCAGAAGAGCCAGAAAAAGAGATGTGATGAAGGAAGTAGAGGTTATGGTGATGCAAGGAAGAGGCCACAGCCAAGGAATGCAGGTGGCCTCTAAAAGCTAGAAAAGGTAAGAAAAAAGATAGTCCCCTGGGGTCTCTATAAGGCACTCAGCACTGCCAACCCATTTTGGACTTCTGACCTCCAAAACTGTGAGATAAATTTGTGTTGTTTAATACAGTGAGTTCATGGTAATTTGTTATAGCAACAGTTGGCAATAACCACTTCCCTACCAGGAGCTGGGGTTTAGCTCATTTGGTAAAGTGTTGCTCCACACTTTCTGAGGATCTGAGTTCAATCCCCAGCACTGAAAAAATGGGAGAAGGATGTGGCAGTCCACTCTCAAAGCAATCGTGGAACAATCCGCCACTGAAAACCCTATGAAGGTAGCTATGAATCAACCTGACTCCACAGCACCTAACAATAACAAAACTCTTTGTGTGCAGCCAAAGCACCCTGGCATCTGATCCCGCCTGATCTCAGAAGCTAAGCAGGATCAGCCTGGTTAGTTCTTGGATGGGAGACCGCCTGGAAATACCAGGTGCTGCAAGTTAGGGAGGACCTGGCAATCCACTCCCAAAACAATCCACCATTGAAAACCCTATGAACAGCAGAGAAGCACTGACATAGTGCCAGGCATGGCACAGTGTCAGGGAGTGTTTCTTTCTGTTGTACATAGGGTCACCATGAGTCAGACCTTACTTGACAGCACCTTACAATAACAACTCTCCTACCCTCAGTTTTTGTTGGGCAGCCGGGTGTGAGACCACGGCTTTGTTCTTGCCATGGGTGTTCTTGCCATGAGGGTGGCTAAAAGTGATGTGAGTTGCTTCCTTAACAAAGGGAAGCTGCTACAGGCTGGAAGGTAGACACAGTGCTGAGGTTCAACCATGCCAACAACAGAGAAGGAAACTGGTCCCCTAACAACCTTGCAAAGCAAAGCAAGCTGGCCACCTTGAACAGTCCAGTGATCAGCTGACAATAGCCTGAGAGGGAGCAGACAGCTATAATATCTTGACGTCTCTGTGATAGCAGTTTATCCTATGCCCCAATATATTTGTTGCTGTTGTTAGGTGCCATCAAGTTGTGTCTGACTCATAGCGACCCTCATAGGGTTTTCAATGGCTGACGGTTTCATGATTGCCTCGGGGGTGGATTGCCACGTCATTTTCCCATTTTTGCGGTGCTGGGAATCGAACACAGGACCTTAGAGACTGCAGAGCGTCACTCTACCAACTGAGCTAAATTCCAACCCCCAAATATATTTAGGATACCAAATATTGTCTGGAATGGGAGCCGCAAATGTTTATACTCTGGGAACACATATTTTGAAAATCAATTAAGCATTCTCTTCTAAAACTGAATATTCATATATTCTCTCCTTCCATGAATATGGTATTCTCTTCATTCATTAGATAGTTCATTCACCCATTTATTTATAACATACGCTGATACAAACACTTTGGAAAATCAGCAAATTGAAACTCAGCAAAACCACTTCTTACTATCCACCTTTAAAATATATATTTCATGCATGCACCAGAGACATTTTTAGAATAGTGATAGGAAGTCTGCTCATGGTAGGAAAAAACTGAAAGCAATTCAAAAAATCCATCAGCAGGAGAAAGGACAAATACATAGTGGCATATTCAAACAATGGAATGCCAGACAGGAAAAACAAATGAACTGCAAAATTAGAGACAATAAGGAAGGCACGGGTGCTGTACAGATTCAATCCCAGCTTTACGAAACTAAAACCAACCCAAACCAGACAATATGTTTTTAAGATATACATATGGAAAAAATAGTTATTTCTTAAGAAAAGAAGGGATAGGTGATTTTTAAGATAACTTATGGGAGTTGTTTCCTCCAGGGCTGGAAGAAAGGGAGGAGAGAGCCGAAGTACACACTGTTTTAGTTCTTACACTGAGGAATGGGTTCACACTGTACATTTTATAATGACACTTGCTTGCTATAAATATAACAACAAATACCACATCAGCTTTCAGAACTAGCACCATGTAAGAAGTCCTCTGTGAAAACTATATGAAGGAAGGATTCTCCTGGGGGCCTGAACACGAAAAGAAATGGGAGAACCAAGTGTACACAAAAGGCTTCACCAAGGCAAGCAGGGTGTGCCCATCACAGCACCAAGCAACAATCTCATTTCCAAAGCACTCCCTCAGTGTTGATTTGAACTTTAGTAGGTTAATTTATACTTGTGAATTCATTTCAAATTTATACTTGAGAACAAGCTAAAAACCAAAGTAGCTTATGTCTAGTTGTTGTTGTTGTTGTTGTTGTTGTTAGGTGCCATCAAGTAGTGCCCGACTCATAGTGACCCTCTTAGGGTTTTCAATGGCTGATTGTTTCGGGATTGCCTCGGGAGTGGGTTGCCACATCCTTCTCCCATTTCTGTGGCACTGGGAATAGAACTTGGGACCTCAGAGACTACAGAGTGGTGCTCTACCAACTGAGCTAAATCCCAGCCCTATGTCTAGTTGAGCACTCATATTTTCAAGTAGCCTTAATATTATATAGTTTAAGGCAATTAAAAAGGAAGGAAATTCTGAAACATGCTACTGTATGGATGAACCTTGAAGATGTGCTGAGCAAAATAAGCCAGTCACAAAAGGACAAGTACCTCACCTAAATGAGGTATATTGTTGTTGTTAGGTGCCACCGAGTCATGTCCAACTCATAGCAACCCTCATAGGGTGTTCAATGGCTGACTTTCGGGATTGCCTCAGGAGTGGATTGCCACATCCTTCTCCCATTTTTGTGGTGCTGGGAATCAAACTTGGGACCTCAGAGACTGCAGAGCGGCGCTCTACCAACTGAGCTAAATTCCAGCCCAAATGAGGTACGTAGAGCAGTCAAATTCACAGAGACGGAAAGGAGAATGACAAAAGGAGAATTGGTCTGGAGTTTCAGTAAGGGAAGATGAAAACTTTTTGGAGATGAGTGGTAGTGATAGTTGCATAATGTTAATGTGTTTAACACCATGGAATTGCATACTTTAAAATGGTTAAAATGATAAGTATTATGTTGTGCATATCTTACCACAATAAAAATAAGTAAAAGCTAATAAACATTAAAAAGGTAAAGGCAAAACTGGGTTCCTGGGAAATATTTTCCTTGTGAGGGGAACTTCAACATTATCAGTTTGAGAAAACCTAGTTGATTTTGTTTCTAAACCAACAGTAAGAAGGGAGTTTCAGAGAGTAACTAGCCATTGTTATATCTCAAAAAGCTGTGTTCTAACTCGATGTGTTTTCCCAAAATCTTTACTCTTCCTTCTTTCTGGATAAAGAGAATTTGCTCAAAGACTTAACTGATTATTTCATTGTGTGGTTCCTGAAATGACCACACCAGAATTTCCTCCCAATTAAAGAAATAAAGGTTGAGTATAATGTATCATTGAGTGAAACTAGATATACTAGAGCTCTTCTGGTTTTCAGAATTTACACTTAACAGGCACTCAATAAACACTTGTAAAATTTAATTAAATTCCAATATACAGCAGTATTGAGTCAACTATTTTTATTTGCCCTACAAATTCAAGTAAGGTTGTGTTCACAATTAGAAAATGTAACATAGGAGAAAGAATATGGCGCACATTAGCCACCAATGGTTTCTACCATCTATTATCTTGAACTTTATAACTTTCACTTAAATTTGCCCTTGACAGTCCATCTTAAATATTCAATTAACTTTTTTTTTTTTTTTTTTTTGCAGTATGGGGGGTTGAACCCAGGACCTTGGACTTGCATGCTTTGCAAGTGCTGTAACACTGACCTGCAACCCCAGCCCTATTTTTTTTAACTTTTTGAGCCAGGGTCTCGCTAAATTACATAGCCTGCCTCTGGTATCGAACTTGCAATCCTCCTGCCTCTGTTTCCAGAGCCGCTGGGATTACAGGCATGCGCCACTGCTCCTGGCTCTCAATTAACTTTTTTGCCAGGTACATGAGCTGATTTTTGCTATATGCTTGGTGGCTAAGGAAGAAATACTTCACACAATGCTGTCCATTAAACTTAGGCAATGAAAATGCAAGACTTTAAGATGCTCTCTTCAGCCTGGATCCCAGAAGTTTTTAGCCACCCATCTTGGTGCCCTTTGAAGCTTAAGTGTAATTTTTCTGAGGTTTTTGGAGACAGAGTTTTACTATGTAGCCCAAGCTGGCCTGGCTTTTAAGCATATTTTTTTAGAGTACATGATGATGATGATATGAAGCTAAGCTAGGAACCACAAGGGGATTATTACAGCCCCAACCTTTCCCTTGTCGGCATGGGACTAGGATCCCACATCTCAGCCAAATATGAAGTCACCTCAGAACACAGTTCTCTCTATGGGTCTGGGAAACAAAGTTCTCTCAAATGCCAGCCAGACGGTAAAAGTAAAAGAAGGGAGGAAAGGGGAAAAGAGAAGAGAAGAAACCAAAACTCCAAGGATTTCACATTTCTCTGGGCAATATCAGGATGAATCATCATGAAATGGTGCGGGAAATATGCACAGTGCTGTGGGGCATGGGAGCCTCTCAGGCAGTTTCCTTTAGAGGTAAGGAATAACTCTCCCCTCACCTCCCCCTCTCACCACCACACACACTCATACTCATGAAACATTAAGCCATATGAGCACATAGTTTCTTGAACTAAAACTGAAACCAAACACAGGAAGGCAAATCCCCTGCTAGTCCCCAGGTAATAATCCAACTGGGTTGAAGTCATCCTTTCTCATCATCACAGGCCCTTCAAATCATTCAGGAATCTACAGATTAAAAAAAAAGGATATAAAATGCCACCCTGCCTACCACTTGATTTCCTTAAGAGAAAAAGGAAAAATAAGTCTATCACATCCTTCACATCCTTACTTATAGTATGAAGATCATGGAAGCAACCTAAATACTCAAATGATAAGGAAATAGTTGTTATTGTTGTTAGGTGCCGTCGAGTCGGTATCCGACTCATAGCGACCCTCTGTACAACGGGAAACACTATTGTCAGTGCTTCTCTGCTGTGCATAGGGTTTTCAATGGCAGATTGATTTTTGGGAGAGGGTTGCCAGGTCCTTCTCCCAAGCCTACAGCTTCTGGTGTTCCCAGGCGGTCTCCCATCCAGGTACTAACCAGGCCCGACCCTGCTTAGCTTCTGAGATCTGACGGGATCGGATGCCACAGGGCTATGGCTGCAGGCAAGGAAGTAGTTAAGATGCATAAACTCAAATGATTCAGCTAAAAACACTAGCTTTGAAGACAACTATGAAGTGAAAAATAGGAATCTATACATATATATGCATTATATATACAGATAAAATACATGAATATATATCTACAAGTATATAATGGAAAACCTAAAAAAAGAAATACAAAATAAAAATGATAGGGACCATTTTTGAGGAACTGTATGGGTGGTCAATCTAAATTCTCCTGCTTCCTATTTTCTAAATCCTGTAATATAACCACTATACATTAATAACAGGAAATTCTCTCAAGTTTGAGAATATTGGAGCTAGAATAAGAAATACTGCCCTAGAATCCACCCACCCCTCCTGAGAGAGCTCACGGGCCCAGTGTCAGGGAGCCACTCCCCACTGTGGGCAGGGGAGAGCCTCCTCAGGCAGTCTCCCTCCCCCTTCCCAGTTCTTCCTGCTCCAGAGATAGCAGGCACCCCATCCACAGGGGCAAAGGGTGTATGCCCTCCAAGTTTGCCCTTCCCCAAGGGGACCACACATCCCCTCAGTCTTTCCTTACATGGTCAGCTTGACTTTGGACTGGACAGAACAAATGATATTTTCATTGGCTCTACTACTCTTCATTGAGCCAAAGAGGTAGTGATAGCAGTTGCAACACTGGAAGAGGACTTAAAGGAAGAAACCACAAGGTGTGAGAGTGTGGGTGGGGGGATTGTGGGACACAAAAGGGGTTGATCAAGAGATGGGGTACTGGGGAGAAAAGGAGGCTCAGGGGAGAGAGCTGGGGTGGGGAGGAGGAAAGGAGAAAAGGAGGAAGGAGATTGGGCAAGATGAGAGGATGGGAGAATGAGGAGAATGGAGAGAAAGTGGAAGGAGGGAAGGGAGAAGAGTTGCTCTGTCAAAGGAGGAGAGGAAATATGGAGGGGGAAGGAGGAGCAGGG
Organism: Pedetes capensis; assembly: GCA_007922755.1. Taxonomy (NCBI): domain Eukaryota; kingdom Metazoa; phylum Chordata; class Mammalia; order Rodentia; family Pedetidae; genus Pedetes; species Pedetes capensis. The sequence continues at coordinate 8 of VMDO01021831.1, read as the reverse complement.
GGAGAGGG
>VMDO01021830.1:0-34643 GCA_007922755.1 Pedetes capensis | reverse complement strand
GAAAACCTGTCCACCTTGGGTAACCTTGCTCATGTCTAAGGTTACAGTGGCAGAGCTCTCAGCCTCATCGCAACACGCAAGCCCCCATGGCAAACTGACAGACATGTGGGGGCTCTGATGGTAAAATAATTAATACGAGGATGCATATATAGCATAAGAAAAAGAGAAGGAGAATAGAAAGAAGGAAGAGAGTAAAACAGGGAAGGAAGCAAATAAAAATTAAAAAAAAAAAAAAGCCTCATGCATACACGCTCCCACCCACGTATAAAATCGCTTATCGTCAGGTGCGGTGGTATATACCTGCATTCCCAGCAGCTTGGGGGCAAAGGCAGGAGGCTCGCAAGCCCAAGATCACAGGCAGCCTGCGCAACCCAGAGAGACCCTGTGTCAAAAAGTAAAAATATGGGCTGGGGGCGCAGCGTGGCGGTCCAGCACCTACAAATCGAATAGGCTCAAGACCCTGGTTTCATACCCCCATACAAAACAACAAAATCAAAAAACAACAAAAAAACCAAACCAAACCAAAACAAAACAAAAACCCCATGAAACAGCAACAACAACAAAAAAATCAAAACAAAAACAAAACAAAACCATGCATACACGCTCACACACACTTATTAAACACTTCTAGTCAGTTGCGGTGGTGCACGCCTGCAATCCTAGTGGCTTGGGGGGCGGAGACAGGAGGACCATAAGCCCGAGATCAGAGGCAGTCTGTGCAACCCAGCAAGCCCCTGTCTCAAAAAGTAAAAAATATGGGCTGGGGGCGCAGCACAGCTTTCCGCCCACTTGGGAGACCACTTGGGAGAACCAAATCCTCTTGTGGGTGGGATGATATTGAACCCCCCCCACAGAGAGTCTGTAGTAGGTCTGCCATGCACAGCAATTGCGGTAGAAACTGTTCTTATTGTGTCTAATTGTCCCGCAAGACTCTGCCAGAAAGGAGCATTCTGTCCACTTGGTGCTCAGCCTCCTCCGCAGACCTCACCTTTCTCCACAGTGCGGTGGGATGACTTAGTATCCCCTCTGGTGTGTCTGGGGTCCAGGCATATGTGTGCCCATATGTCTGTGGAGATTGCGTCTGCATGACTGTCCTGCCACAACAGGAGAGAGGGAGCCAAGTTTCAGCTCTGGATGTGTACTGCTGGCACTGGTTTCCCACCGCCACAACAGGAGGGAGGGTGCGATTCCGTGCTGACTCACCAGAAAACTTGCAGTTTGTGTCCCGCGGGCAGGGTGACAGTGTGATGTCAAGGTTGCATGCTGTGTTGGTTCCGGCTCCCCTGGGTGTGTGGGCAAAGTCCCCTCCGAGTCTCCAGGATTCTATCCTGCCATCTTGTCCTGTGCTGTAGTCACGCTCGGAACTTCACCGCTGGCGGTGAACTGCTCCGCCAGTTTCCGCCGAAAAGGAGCTCCCCGGCCACATGCGACTTAGCCGCCTCCACAAGCCCCCGTCCTCTCCACAGTACAGTGGGGTGATTTGGGCTCACCTCTGATGTGTCTGGGATCCGGGCATATGTGTGCCCAATTTTCTGTGGAGTTCGAGACCGTAGGCCTGATCCGCCGCAACAGAAGGGAGGGGAGCCGCGTCTTAGCTCTAGACGCAGATCGCTGGCACCAGCTTCCCGTTCACTCCGCGGCCGCTATGGAGGGCGTTTGTGGGCCCCCTCACGGTGACTCACCTAGGATCTGCAGTCTGTGTCCCGCAGGTGTCTTGAGAGTGTGCTGCCAAGGTTGCACTCCATGTTGGGTCCAGGCCGTGGGTGCATGTGCGCGAAATCCCCTCCAAGTCTCTGGGATTCTATCCTCTGTCTGTGTGATGGCGAAATGGCAGTGTCCTGCTGCTGGCCACTGTGTAGCTCCTCTGAAGCCTAATCCTTGATTTCAGTGCACACCTAGTTTCATTCTCTATCTCTCAAACTAAATTATCTCTGTCAAGATGGCGGACAGATAACACACACCTTCTGTTCCAGAGCAATAAGAAGCCTCGATTAGGGGTTTAAAAAAGCCAATTGAATAAATAGAAACAGAGATAAACTACATATAGAAGAACTAAACTAATCCTTCGTAGTTTTCTAGCTTATATTACTCTTTTTACAAGATAAACATACCTGGTTAGTGCACTCTTCCTAAAAGATCACTTTCATCATATGATAAATTTACCTTGATTTCATGTATCTAAGAGAATTTGAAGCTTCTAAGAGTTGAAGGTCAAAAACAGCAATCACTATCTACTTTGTATTCCTTCTTTGTATCTCTCTCCCACTGTAATTCATCTCTCCATTTGCCCACATCTATCCTGTGCTCTCCCTTCCCCCAATCTGCACTGTGGATTTGCATACTTTTAACCAAAAATAATTTTCTCCCAAAGGAAATATATGTCATCTTCTGAAGTGAACTCTGAATGAGAAAATGTTTAATAACTTTAGATGATCTCAGTACCATAATAGTAACGAAAGTAGAAAAATGTTCTGTAAAAATAAATTTCACTATTAAAGTCTTGTGTCTATAAATTGACATGATCATTTTATTCTAAAACTATAAATTCTTAAATATTTTGAAACTTGTTTGTGGAATTTTACCTTTGTTCTAGATTTTGTTCTTCTAAGTGCTCAGTAAATGTAACAATGATATAGGATAATCAGTCATCTGGGTTTGTTTAGGTTAAACTGTGTTCCGGAATGGAAGGATTTCATTGTTAAAACTGTGAAAAGCTGGGAAAATTTGAACACACTGGTGACCCTGCCAAGATGTCAAGTATGAAATATTAAAAGTAGTTATCAACTACTTTGTTGTTGTTGTTGTTCTTGTTAGGTGCCGTCGAGTCGGTATCCGACTCATAGCAACCCTCATAGGATTTTCAATGGCTGACCATTTTGGGATTGCCTTGAGAGTGGATTGCCAGTCCTTCTCCCATTTTTGCTGTGCTGGGAATTGAACTTGGGACCTCAGAGACTGCAGTGCAGTGCTCTACCAACTAAGCAAAATCGCAGCCCTATAAACTACTAATCATCCCTTATGTGAAATGAGCCCGTATTTAATATCAGTTAGTCTGCCAGATTGGAGGCTTTATGGTATATTTCAGTTTCAGATCCCAAATGTCAATGGCTTAAAGTTATCAATATGTAATCCATTAATTTTTATGATTAGGATATTTTGTTAATGCTAGTAACATTGTGATGAATATGTTTGGGGATTGATAGATAATCTTTATTAAAAATATGATAAACCACATGTAAATTGGAATGTATGAGGTGAAACAAAGCTAATAGTGACAATGTGTGAAAAGTATGTAATTAGGGTTTAATTAATACTTTTATGGTACTACTAGTAGCATCATGATAAATATAGGACACTCTTTATATGACTGAGTATACTTAACTACTGTCCCTACAACTCAAAACCTTAGTTTCACCTTCTTTTACATTTGGGTGCTAGTTTGACACAGTGGTTCATGCCAGTAATCCCAGTGACTCCAGAGGCTGAGGCAGGAGGATTGTGAGTTAGAGGCCAGAAGCAGCCTGTATAACTTAGCAAGATCTGTCTCAAAAAAGAAAAAAATGAGTTGAGGGTGCAGCCCACTGGTAGAGCACCTGCAAAGTATTTGCAGGGTCCTGGGTTCAAACCCTCAAGTACCATAATAAATAAATGAATAAATAAATAAATAAATACATACATACATAAATAAATAAATGTGGGTTCTCATAGTGGCAACTCCATAGAGATCATCCTTATTTCAAATGAATAATCCCTATACACAGATAGGAAAGTGGCTGGCATGTAGAAACTGATGATGATAATAATGCTAGTAATGATGGTGTTGGTATTCACAAAAATTGTTGAAAGGGTGGTTTTAACTGCCACTTTAAGAAGGCATTCAAGATGCCTGTATACCAGTAGATAAATGAGAAAAATATTGCGATATGTATTGAAGGCTACATGATATATGTGTGTGTACACATATATCACGTACACACATATATGTGCATATATATGTGTATATGTATGTATGTATGTGTGTATATATATGTATACACACACACATACACACAGACATATATATATATAAGAAGGCATTCAAGATGCCTGTATACCAGTAGATAAATGAGAAAAATATTGCAATATGTATTGAAGGCTACATGATATATATGTGTGTGTACACATATATCACGTACACATATATATGTGCATATATATGTGTATATGTATGTATGTATGTGTGTATATATATGTATATACACACATACACACAGACATATATATAAGGAAACACATACACACACACACAAACATATATATACACACATATATATGATAATGGAAAGTATACAGATCAGCAAAGACTTTGGCTTTCCTCATCTTGCAAAATATCTGAAAGGGAGAAAGAAAAAATGGAACCTAAGTCATTTCACAGAACACCAGAAAAGCTGATATTTGAGACATTTCCTTGTGAAGATAGGATTACAAGGGAGAGCTAAGAACAGAGAAAAAAATATTTTGATTATCTTATAAAGGAACACCTGCACAATTTGCAAGGATAGATCAGTGTTTCACAGCATTAACATCCCTGGATCCAAAGGCCATCTTAAAAGAGAAGGAACAATCTTATGGTAGAGTAGAGATTCTCATGGGATTAGGGATGTGGGACACTTCCACCTTGATCTCAAATACTATATTAAATTCAAATTGGATTAAATAACTCATCTACTTACTCATTTTTCATCTGTCTGTGTATGTCTATGTTGCATGTAAGAAAATGACAAACATGTTGTGAGAACTCCAGAAATAAAGATAATAGTACTATATTATTATTACACAAATAATTAACAGATATTTCAATACAAACAACACAAAAAACAAAGCAGTTATAAAACTCAAATGTAATGTAAAATGCACTTAAGTTTACTTAAATGGTATGTAATAGAGATATCAGGACTTGAAAAGTGTATAATAATTTAACTAATCCAATTAACAGTCTTCATTTATATTTTTCCCATATATTTCAAGTAAAAGTATGACTATACTTTAGTGTAGAATTTTAAAAAAATGATTGTACAAACTCACTCTCTCTCTCTTTCTCTCTCTCTCATTCTCCCTTTTTCTCACCATCTTTCTGTTTCTCTTTCTCTCTGCATATTGACACAGTAGGGATTTGAATTGTTGATTTCTATCTAGAAGCCTTTCCCTGAACATGTAACTGTTTAAAAGGTAAGTTATTAATTCTGCTATAGAGTCATTGTAGATCAGATTTCTAAAGCAGTTCTTAACATAACCCTGGTGATGGAAACTAGATGCAAGGCTAGCTTTACAGGCTGTCACACAGAGCTTGACTTAATGCCTTACTGTCATCGTCTTGAAATTTTTAATAACTTTTGAACAAGGGACTTCACATTTTCATTTTGCAGTAGGCCCCACAAATTACATAGCTCATCCTGACTAAATGAGGAGTTCTCTTCTTGAAGGCCACATTGCTGAATTCACTAATGGGTGGAGACATTGCTATACACCCTAGAAATGGAGGATGTTTTAGAGAGTATGTCAGAGTATGTAGAGAGTTATTTCAATACTTGGGGCCTGGATTTACATGACTAATTACCACCAAATTAGGAGATTAAGTGGCTAGGGGTGTAGATCAATGGTAGAGCAGGTACCTCATAAATGTTAGGCCATAGGTTCGGTCCCCAGTCCTACACACACACACACACACAGAAAGAGAGAGAGAGAGAGAGAGAGAGAGAGAGAGAGAGAGAGAGAGAGAGCACATAGACAGAGACAGAGAAAGAGAGAGGGAGAGGAAGAGGGAGGGAGAGGGAGAGAGGGAGAGGGAGAGAGAGCACATACAAAACACAAGAGTAGAAGAAACGAATATTTTGACTTATCTGAGTTCAATATTTTCTAGGAATGGTCATGTGAAAATTTTGTGGTCAACTTGTAGATCTTCATTAGAATACAACAGGGAGTGCTTCAGAACAGATGTTGTGAATGTATAATGTAAAACCAGGTCTCTTCCATTTATGCAGACTTGAAAAATGATAATTGCACAAATTTATGTCGAAAGTTTTATTGCCTCTGTCCATTAGATGCAGGCATGTTGACAGTATACAAATATCAATCTAGGGCTTATTATGTGATGAATGCAAACAGAAACTGAATGTAATTTAATCACACCATGTAGATTCCCCACTAAAACTTAAGAAAGATTGATAGCTAGGTAAAAATATCTGGAGTGGTAGACAATCGAGATGGATGGAAAACTTTTATCTGTAATAGCAGAAATTACATTCTATTTTAGGTGCACTCATTCTTTTAAGGTAATTTTTGTTTTCTTTTCCATATTCTCTTGGTTTCATGATTTTCAATTTTCAATTTGCTCCACTGACAGATTTTTTTCTTCTATCTCAATACCAATTTTCTTTTGAATAGAGTTCTGCAAGAATGATTAAGTACATTTCATAATTGTAGGTTATTTTTTAGGCATTTAAACCCAAATATGCACTGTAAGTTTCTCTCTGATGGGAAGGCAAGGTAGACATTTATTGGCAGTACACTTTGCATATTGGCAGTTCATCCTTGCTTATCTAATGTTATCCTAATAAATAATGGGACAAGGACATTCATCCCCAAAACATAAACCTGAGCCATTACATATAAAATTGCACTAGATGTTTTGTTGTTTGGAAAGCTGTATGAAATACTTTGTTTTACCATCAGTGAGAATGGGCCCATTTAAATGTGTGAAGATGTATGTGACAGCATTTTTTCATGAATCGGTAATTACTTGTTTTCCTTATTATTAGATATATCCATTCAACATATTCCTTTAAAAAATATATGTACATGGTTTCAGCATTTTTAAATGAATAAATTAAATTGTATAAATGTTGCCTTACATTTACAGATGAAAGAAATATAAGCAATTCTTCAAGTTTATAGAGTTAGCAAAATAATCAATTCAGATCCACCAAAAAATTTAAAAACATGTTCATTCTACTACATTATAGATGCAGTAGAGATTTGAGTTCCATAATAAAGCCATTGGAAAGCTACTGAATTAGAGCTTCAAAATGATTATTATTAAAATGAGGTGCCAATAAAATGGACAGAGGACCATGGTTATACACTATGAAAAAACAAGCTATTTACAATGTAATGTCTATTTTTATTAAAATATTTATATTTGGCCTGGCACTTTGGTACACACCTATAATACTTGTGACTTAGTCTGGAGGGGCTAATGCAGGCAGCTGTTATGTTTGAGTCCAGAGGCAGGCTGAGGAAAACTAGAGAGACACTTTCTCAAAGCAAAAAAATAAAATAAAATAAAACATGGCAGGGGATGCAGCTCAATGGCAGAGTACTTCCTTAGCATGCAAGAAGCCTTGGGTTCATCACCCCTGGTAGATTAAAAAAATTGTATATACATATGTGTGTGTGTGTGTATGCACACATATCCTATATGCACACATATATAAACACAGACACACACATGCACACAGACATGTGTGTGGGACCTGACAACCCACTCCTGAAAAATAATCAGCCATTGAAAACCCTGTGAATATTAGAGTTGTTGTTGTTGTTGTTAGGTGCCGTCAAGTCGGTATCCAACTCATAGTGACCCTCATAGGGTTTTCAATGGCTGACTGTTTCGGGATTGCATTGGGAGTGGATTACCAGGTCCTTCTCCCATTTTTGCTGTGCTGAGAATTGAACTCGGGACCTCAGAGACTGCAGCGCAGCGCTCTACCAACTGAGCTAAATCCCAGCCTGAATATTAGAGAAGCACTGACAATTGTGCTGGATATGGCTCAGTGTTGGGTAGTGTTTTATTTGTTGTATGGTCACTATGAATTGGACTCGACTCCACAGTACCTACCAACAACAAATACACACACACACACACACACACACACACACATGTGTATATGTTGTTGTTGTTGTTAGGTGCCCTCAAGTCAGTATCCGACTCATAGTACCCTACATACAACAGGCAAAACACTACTGTCAGTGCTTCTCTGCCATTCATAGGGTTTTCCGTGGTAGATTGATTTTTGGGAGTTGGTTACCAGGTCCATCTCTCAAGTCTACAGCACATAGTATTCCTTGGTGGTCTCCTCTCCAAGTACTAACCTGCTTAGTTTCCAAGATCTGAGGGGATTGGATGGCACAGGGCTATGGTTGTAGGCTCATACACACACGCACCCACCCCCCCCACACACATATATGAATGTTTCCTAAAAATCTATCTTTATCATCTATCTATAATTGCATTATATATATTATATTGCATTATATTATATTATATCCACAGATTAATAGTATATTTGTATTAATGCAGCTACCATCTGCTTATATGAAAGTTATTGTTAACTAATTTAGGTATTTAACAATGAGTTCCATTAATACTTGATATAAATTAAATCCTAAAGTAGCAGATAAAATATCTACAATGTTTTGCTCAGATTGAAGCATATAGGTTCAAACTCTGCTTTTCCTTTTTCTTTGTGGAACTTGGGGGTTGAACCCAGGGCCCCCTTTATTTTTATTTTTTATTTTGAGACAGATTCTCACTAAATAGCACAAGTTGCCTTTGGCCTTGAACTCATAATCCTCCTGCCTCAGCCTCACAGGTAGCTTGGATTATAAGTGTGCACCATGGCACCCAGCTTGATTCATTATTTGCAAGTTACTGGAACAAAAATTTAATCTCTCTAAGTCTTGTTTTGCTCATCTGAAAAATTGTATTTCTATAAGGAATTACCTCTTAGATTTTAAGTAAGAAAAGTGTAATATAATATAGGTAAAAGTCACAGTCTGGGACATAGGATGCAGTCAATATATGCTATATATTATAATCAAATGGGGCTTCAAATTTCTAAAAGCTCCAAATGTATTTTGGAGAGTTTATGCAATTTAACCAAAATGAATTAGAATACATTCTAATTACTAAATAATTCCAAATTACCTGTGTGGGGTTCTTCCTGGAGTTTCTCTCTCTCTCTCTCTCTCTCTGAGTTGTGGGTGGAGGCCAGAGGTGGATGCCCCAACACTGCACCAGGTGGTGAGGCTATGGCCAGAGAACAGAGTGTCATGCACAGGATAGAAGGACAGGGGTTTATTCACAAAGGAGAGAAAGGAATGGAAGATTAGGGAGAGGGGAAAAGGGAGTTGGAGAAGGGAAGTGCTCAGCTGCTTTCTTTGCTGCTTGGGCAGAGCCTCCCAGGTGTTGTTGCTCTTTGAGCTCCCAGATTTTGCCACTTTGAGGGCCATGTGCTTGACTCCTGGAGTCTTGCCTCATGAAGCTGTAGGTCTGTGTAGGATATCTGGCATTGTAGAGGTTGGGGTCGGACAGAGGTGGCAGGTGGGTTGAAGTATGATGAAGGTAGTTGGAGGAATGCTAAAGGATAGACCTGGCAGAGGAGTAAATGGGCCTCAGGCCCTTAAGGAACCACAAGGACCTGGTGAGCTTATCTTGGATGTTGTTCAGAATGGCTCCTTAGCTCTGAACTCCGGAGTTTATATGCCCTGATAGCCAGCCAATCAGGGAAACAGGGTTGGATCAGAAATGACCGTTTGGGCACCAGGAGGGCTTTAGATGGCAACAAAAAAAAACCTTGGGTGCTATCTTGGCCCACTCGATGGGAGGGGGGGAAGAATCAGATACCCAGATGTATGGCAAAGGTGATCAGTTGCTGTGTTGCCCCAGAGGATTCAATGGGAGTAAATGACCCAGATATATTTTAAGGGTCATTCACCCTGGAGGAGAGGGTTCGGTCCTCCAAGTGGGCTAGATGAGCTCTTGGGGCTGGCCATGTTTTGGGGTATTATATCCCCCTGGGAATCCCAACAACTAGAAACATTCATAACATAGTTGTGTCCAAAACTGATATATAGAAACCAAGCCAAGTGATGAAATGCCTGGGTACCCTTCAGAGTTTAGCATGAATAGGAGTAAGTCCATGAAAGTCAGAGAACATGAGAGATGAAAGAAAGCATGGCTTCTGTATCAGAGAAAAACCTCTATATGTAAGCCTCATAGTGCTAATGAAATTTATGTGTATTTTTCTATATGTTGTCTTCTTAAAGTGAACATATTGGTGTGGAAGCAAGTCTTTGATATCATTTAAGCATAGCCATTGTTAAGTTATGTTACTATATGTGCAGATATAATTTCCTCTACCAATGTACTAAAATGTTGGACAGTACCTACTTGGTTCCTTGATCCTTTTAAAGTCTCAAACAATTATTTGATATAAGTTGCTTTTCAAAAAACTTCAAATAAAAATGAATAATTCATAGAATATTATTTTAGTTTACTTGTAACACTGAAAATGCATTATAATATGTAATTATATTTTTCCAACATAATTACTAAGTATAATGACAATGTGTAATTCTTTATGAGACTACGTGAAGAAAATAGGTAAATTTTGTTATTCTAAAGAATTATTTTGATTTGCTATTTTAAATAGACTATTTGATCATTTCATTGAGAAAAATGATTTGTTGTTGAGAGAAAGTGTGATAGTACTTTGAAAATGAAACATTTTAGAGATTCTAGCAGGAAAATATAATAACCAGGTCCCACACTGCTTAGCTTTGTATCTTCAAACCCATATGTTTTTAATGATACTATAATTTACACCAAACAAAATTTAGAATGCATTGAAAAACATGATACCAAATGTTTTGATTGAACACAATTTTCCTGTATAAGCCAGCTATACCAAGTGAAAATAAAATAACCTATGCCAAATTATGTTTTTCCAGGTACAAACTAGTGTTATGTAAGGATTTTGAGGAAGCTATAGGTTCTATTTTTGGTTACCAAATCTCTTTCATTAAGTGATTTTTTAGCAGATTACACTATTCAAACTATTTAGGACCTTATGGTCCTGTCTTGTGAATGGCTAGCAGGGAAGGAAATTTGACTTACTCTAATATTGGTGGGGTTTATAATTGTTGTTGTTGTTGTTGTTGTTAGGTGCAGTCAAGTCGTGTCCGACTCATAGCGACCCTCATAGGGTTTTCAATGGCAAATTGTTTCGTGATTGCCTTGGGAGTGGGTTGCCACGTCCTTCTCCCATTTCTGTGTTGCTGGGAATCAAACTTGGGACCTCAGAGACTGCAGAGAGGCACTCTACCAACTGAGCTAAATCCAAGCCCAGGTTTATAATTAAGAAACAGTTAATTTGGTGCATGGGTTGTAGCTGAATGGTGGAGAATTTGGCTAGCATGTGCCCTGGGTTCATTCTCCAACACAGAAAAAATTACGTTTCTTCTTCACATAAAATTTAGAAATCAGATCAATAATAATTGTAAACTCAAGTATAATCTAGTGTTTAAACTAAGAGAAGGGAGAAGATATACTCTAATTAAAATTATTTAACAGAAAACTTTCATTTATATGACAATATGGCTCAAGTATTTCTAAATAAATTATTTTGAATGTTGAATTTTTACTAGGAAATAAAACTTGGATGTACTGCAAATAATTTATTTTGGTGGATTTCTTAATATTATGAATTTTTCCACGTTCACTACAAAACTAAAAAAAAAATACTTGTCAGTTACATTCCATTTCCATTAAAAATAAAGGATTTGTATGAGGAAAAAAAGTATTTTATTTCAGAGATATTAACAATTCACAGATGCAGGTCTGGATAAATGGCTCAAAAGGAATCTGCTTCACTTCATGTATGAAAAGCACAAAATACAAAAATGATCTCAGAATACCCTTTACAACTAGTTTTATTTGATTGTCACATTTAAACATTTAAGATGATTATGTTTTCACATAGAGTCTTTGATTTAGGGATCAGTTTATTTAGTTAACATGATAAGACAAAATATGTCACACATGATGGTTATTGGCTTAGGATACATACAGGAATAACACCTGAAATCTCTCTTCAAGCTAAGTCTCTTATTTGTGATTTTGATTTTTTGAAATAATATGGACACATTGTGTTTTTCAAAATTGAAAGAGAAAATCCCTGAAAGACTGCAAATTTTTAAAGCTTGGTTTTCCCCACAAGAAGTTTATGTACATTTGGGAAAACCTTAATTTTTAGGGCATACTTTTTAATCCCAAAGTTTACTTTAGAGTATTTGAACATTGATAAAAAGGAAACAGGCTGATGAAGAAAATTTAACCACATGCATCTGAAATAAAAATAAGAATACGCAAAATATATCAGCAGAAGTTGACATCAAAACTCTTTGTTTAAAATTCCAGCTCATGAACATGTAACAAAAGAAATATAATGAATAGATAGTATAAACACTATAGCAAAGATAGTATTTCTTAAAACTTTCACGTATCAGAAACACTAAATTCACCTCCAGAATCTCATATTCTCTCATTGTAAATAATTATGTTTATTGAAAACTCCTTTGTTACATTAAGACAAGTAGATATTTATCTACATAAAAATCATAAATTTAAAATTTAATTTTCTTTATGAAGAAAGCAATTGCATTTGCTTCACTTAGGGAACTGATTTTTGTTTTGTTTTATTTAGCTTTTAAAGTGAAGTTGAACTTCTCTTGATATATGAGATATATTCTTTCTCTTCTCAGGTAATCTGATATAAGACACAATCAGGCATGTCTCTCATATTGGATATTTTATCCTTGGATACTTTATCCTTGATTAATTAATAGAAACATATATACATAATCTATTTATTGAAATATGTAAGCTCTATTCATTAAAAATAAAAAAATTGAGAGAACTCTGTGTCCTAGACAATAATACACAAAGTTAAATTTCTGGATTTTTAAATCCATGGAAATATAGGCCATTAAACCTATACATCATAATCACAGCTATCCTGAAAATTAATGGAGTAAACATAAAGTGGAGATTTTGTTTAGCATTTGTAAAATGTGATTAAGTGTCAAATTAGACATTTAAGAAGTATGGTCTTTTAAAATATATTTTTATTTGTGAATTGAAAGAAAAGATTCTAAGAATATATATATAAATATATATATATTTTCATGAATGTTGGTTTAGATAAGTTTTTATTATGAATAATCTAAAATCTACATCAGCCTTGACTTGGAAAAAAAGAGTTAAATTGATAAATATTTAATTACTTTTACCTTTCCAAATTCAATGACTACAGGTAAATTTTTCCTTTTTCCACTAACATCCTGAGTAACCAGGTGGAATGATCTCTTATATTCACTGTATTGTCTTCATTTTTCTGCCATAGACATCATAATTAGTAATTGTGATTATATTATTAAGTGTAGTTTTTTCTCAAAATATTTAACTTAAAGGTAATGATCACATAGCTTTCATTTTAGTAGCCCTTTTCTAGCATATGATTCAAAACAAATTTATGTATTATGAATGGATGATAATTTGTGCCTGAGGGTTAAAAGCTAGAATTATGACTAGTTGGAAGATGCATCCATAGAATTATAAAACAGGCAAAAAGACAGTTCTGAAAATGGCTAGATCTTCCTAGAAAAATCAAAAGTTGCCATTAGATGAAAATAATCTCATAAATAAGTGTATAAAAATCTATTTTCTAAAGTTGTGATGAATTAATGTTAATTACTTGAATGTATTAGTTTTCCAGAGAAAGAAAATAGCAATGCAGAGGATGCAGAAAAATATGTACACATCTTCAGATAAAATGTTCCCATTTTGCTATTTTAAGAGGTGTGTCATACACTTGTTTTGCCAAATCCTGTCTCATATGTCCATTGTTTGGCCAACTTCTCTGGTCAGTGTGTAAACTGTCCCAACACCGGAGCAGAAATAGGACTTGTTGCTGTAGTAGGCCTCCCATATCTTCCTTTGTGTGTATCACATGTAGTACCATGTGCTTCAAATTTATTGTGAATGTACAATTGTTAGGTTAGTGGTTCTGTTACATACTCACACTTTTCTTGTTGTACTTCCATAACATTCTCAAATTTCAAATACCACTTTTAAATGGTTTTGTACGCCATAAGCAACCATGTTTCTGCCATTTTCTTTGAAGGTCCTCCTGGCACATGGTGACACTATCACTCATTTGATTAACAACATCTTTTGAATAAACTTCATGCTACACATTGCTACCTTAATTCAGTTCAGTTCAACTTCGAAAGGTAGTACATAGATAATGTCTCTTAATATAACATGCATATAAGAAGGATTTATTAAGAGAATTATCTCACATGATTATGGAGGCTGGGAAGTACAAGTTCAAAGTGTTGGCAGGTTATTTTTGTTGTTAGGTGCCATCAAGTTGAGTCCGACTCAGAGCGACCCTATGTACAGCAGATCGAAACACTTGCCCATTCTGTGCCAGGCAAACGATCTTATTTATGTTTAAGCCCATTGTTGCAGACACTGTGTCAATCCATCTGGTGGAGGGTTTTCCTCTTTTGCCTTGACCAGCCACTCTCACAAACATGATGTCCTTCTCCAGGGATTGATCTCTCCTGACTACATGTCCAAAATATGTAAGATGCAGTCTGGCCATTCTTTCTTCCAAGGAGCACTCTGGTTGCACTTCTTCTAGGACAGAGTTGTTGGTTCTTTTGCAGTCCATGGTACATTCAATAGACGTGTCCAGCACCACAATTCAAAAGCATCAATTCATTTTGTCTCTCTTGTTCAATTTCTAGCTTTCACAACCATATGATGCCATTGAAAATACCATGGCATGAGTCAGACTCAACTTCATCTTCAATGTGATATCTTTGCTTTTCAATACTCTAAAGAGATCTTCAGCCACAGCTTTTCCTAGAGCAATGCGTCTTTTGATTTCTTGACTGCTGGTTCCATGGGTATTGATTATAGAGCCAACCAAAGCAAAATCTTGGACAACATCAATCTTTTCTCCATTTATTGTGAAGTTGCGAGCTGACCCAGTCTAACGATTTTTGTTTGGTTGATGTATAGTCGCAACCCATATTGAAGGCTATGATCTTTGATCTTCATCAGTAAATGTGTTAAATCCTCTTCACTTTCAGCAAGCAGAATTGTGTCATCTGCATAACGCAGGTTGTTAATGAGTCTTCCTCCAATCTTGATGCCACGTTCTTCCTCATAAAGTCCAGCTTCTCGGATTATTTGCTCAGCGTATACATTGAAGAGATAGGGTGAAAGTATACATCCCTGACGCACACCTTTCTCAACTTTAAACCAGTCACTGTTTCCTTGTTCTATTCAAACAACTGTCTCCTGGTTCATGTAAAGATTTCTCATGAGGACAATTAGGTGTTCTGGTACTCCCATTTTCTAAGGTGTTATCCATAATTTGTTATGATCCACACAATAAAATGCTTTGGCATAGTCAATAAAACATAGATAGACATCTTTTTGATATTCTCTGCTTTCAGCTAATATCCACCTGACATCAGCAATGATGTCCCTGGTTCCCCGCCCTCTTCTGAATCCTGATTGATTTTCCGGTAATTCCCTGTCTATGTATTGCTGCAGTCACTTCTGAATGATCTTTAGTAGAATTTTGCTGGTGTGGGATATTAATGATATTGTCTGATAGTTTTCACATTCAGTTGGATCCCCTTTTTGGGGACTAGGCACAAATATGAATCTCTTCCAGTCAGTTGGCCAAGTAGCTGTTTTCCAAATCTGTTGGCATAAACATGTTAACACCTCCCGTGCTGCATCTGTTTGCTGAAATATCTCTACTGATATCTCATCAATTCCTTGAGCCTTGTGTTTTGCCAGTTCTTTCAAGGCAGCTTCCACTTCATCCTTCAACACTATTAGTTCCTCTTCATATGCAGCCTATTGGAATGGTTGGTCATCTACCAATGCTTTCTTGTATAATGACTCTGTATTCTTCCCATCTTCTTTTGATGTTTCCTGCACCATTGAATATTTTCCCTGTAGAATCTTTCACTACTGCCACTCGAGGCTTGAATTTTTTCTTCACTTCCTTAAGCTTGAGAAACACAGAGCAGAGCATGTTCTTCCCTTTTGGTTTTCTGCCTCCAGCTCCATGCACATGTCATTATAATATTTGTTTTTGTCTTCTTGAGCTGCCTTCTGAAATCTTCTGTTTAGCTCCTTTACTTCATCATGTCTTCCTTTTACTTTAGCTACTTGACGTGCAAGGGCAAGTTCTACTGTCTCTTTTTACATGTAATTTGATCTTTTCTTTTTCTCTTGTCTTTTTAAGAACTTTTTGCTTCTTCTTGAATGATATCTTTTATGTCATGCCACAGCTCTTCTGGTCTTCTCTCATTTGTGTCTAATTAAACCTATTTTTGAGGTGGTCTCTGAATTCAGGTGGATATACTCAAGGTCATACCATGGCTCTCATATACTTGTTCTAATTTTCTTCAGCTTCAGTTTGTACTTGCATATGAGAAGTTGATGGTCTGATCCACAGTCAGCACCTGGTCTTGTTTTGACATTTTGTACAGAGCTTTTCCATCATCTCTTTCCACATATGTAGTCAATTTAATTCATGTATGTTCCATCTGGTGAAGTCCATGTGTATAGTCTCCACTTATGATGTTGAAAAAAGTATTTGCAGTGAATAGGTCATTGGTCTGACAAAATTCTATGATTCGATCTCCAGCTTCATTTCTGTCACCAAGACCATATTTTCCAACTACTGAGCCTTCTTCTTTGTTTCCAACCTTTGCATTCCAGTCGCCAGTGATTATCAGTATGTCTTGATTGCATGTTTGATCTATTTCAGATTGCAAAAGCTGATAAAAGTCTTCCCTTCCTTCATTTGTGGCCTTAGTGGTGGGTGCATAAATTTGAATAATAATTATACTAACTGGCCTTCCTTGTAGGCGTATGGATATTATTCTATCACTGACAACATTGTATTTCATGACAGATCTTGAAATGTCTTTTTTGATGATGTATGCAACCCCATTTCTCTTTATTTTATCATTCACAGCATAGTAGACCATGTGATTGTCTGACTCAAAATGGCCCATGCCGGTCCATTTTAGCTCACTGATGCCTAGAATGTCAATGTTTATGCGATCCATTTCTCTTTTAACAATTTCTAATTTGCCTAGATTCATACTATGTACATTCCATGTTCCAATTATTAATGGATGTTAACAGTTGTTTCTCCTCATTTTGAGTTGTGCCACATCAGCAAGTGGAGCACCCTGGGTCTTTGCTCCATTGCTGTCATCACCGTAGACTCTCCTTTGAGGAGGCAGCTCTTCCCCAGTAGTCTTTTGAGTGCCTTCCAACCTGGGGGCCTCATTTTCTAGCACTATATCTGACAGTGTCTCTTTGCTATCCATAGGGTTTTCAATGGCTAGTTGTTTCAGGAGTGGCTCGCCAGGTCCTACTCCCTAGTCTGTCTTAATCTGGAAGCTCAGCTGAAAACCTGTCCACCGTGGGTAACCTTGCTCATGTCCAATTTACAGTGGCAGAGCTCTCAGCCTCATCGCAACACGCAAGCCCCCACAGTGCAGCAAACTGACAGACCTGTGGGGGTTTGGCAGGTTAGGGCCCACTAACTCTCCTTTGGAGATGGGATCTTAAATGTTACATCCTTTGGAGGGGAAGGATGCTGTATCCTCACATGGCAAAAGAGCAGAATAGTGTAAATCCTTTCCTATACAGCCCCTGCCCTTTTAATAAAGCAACAAAAATCCATTTATGAGGATGGAACCCTCATGAGCTAAATATCTTTCATTAGAACACATGTAAAGCTGTTCCATTATGGATTAAGTTTCAACATGAATTTTTGGAGGAGACAAAAACATTCAAACTATGGAAATACAAAACAAAACAAAAACAAAAGCAAAACTGTGATTATAGTGACTGGTATCGAAAAAAAAGAAGAGAAAAAAAAAAGCCCCTGACACAAATTATTCCTTTTCTTGAAAAAAATACATATGCAGAGATATTTTAGAAATGAATAAATTGAAGCCAGTTATGGTGGCACAGACTTATAATCCCAGTGCTTGAGAGGCTGAGGCAAGAGGACCAATGCAATTTCAAGGCAGCCTGGTCTGAATAGTTTAGACCGGACTATGCTACACAGTGAAACCTTGTCTAAAAACAACAAAAAAATTGGAATTAGCATCAAATTATGTGTATATTCCAGGAATTTTTGTTTATTTTTCTTCCAGATATGGTCTTTTGACATTTTTGAATAAAATATAACATCACCTAATCTTACAGTTTAGTAATGCTCTAGTTAACAAGTACTAATAGAAAACTAAACAAGTTAATTTATATTTAAATGTTTATAAACCAAATTACCCAGTTTCTTTGGCTATCCTGAAAATTAATGGAGTAATCATAAAGTGGAGATTTTATTTAGCATTTGTAAAATGTGATTAATTGTCAAATTAGACATTTAAGAAGTATGTAGTGGAAGAACTCCTTGGAAGTATGCCTGGTGACAGATTAGAAGGGATCAAGGTTAATGGAGTAGCTGGAAATGATATGCATAATGCAGGTTGGAAATGATAGGTATCATATAAGAGAAAGATTATGTTAAGAAGTAGATGGGAGATAAGACCTCATATAGGCACCAAAGTCTTAAATCCATATAGAATGTAAAAAGCAGGAATAGGATATTTAATAATACAACTATAGAAACTAAAATAGATTGCTCCATATAAGTACATTGAGATGTCATTGCAAACTAGGAATGCAAAGGTCATTATTTGGGAATTAATATAATTTGTCTTAAAATACATGCATAAAAATAAGTTATATTGAAAATTTTGATTTGTCCTTAACTGATTAAGTTGTCACTTCTGACTCCTATACCTATGCACTCTTCTTCTTTCACTTCATGTGTTATATTTAACGGTGAAATTTTCAATGAATGAATATGTTTAGAGCTATGTTGACATATTTAGAGTTTGCCCAAATATCCAATAAACTTATAAATTTATGTCAGTGAAAATGTAATTGATGAAAAATATTTAATTTGAAGCAGAACTATAGATTATAGGAACAGAAAAAAATGAGAATCTTGTAAAAATTAGTAACAAAATTATATTTGCAAAAGTTACTGCAGTAGGTATTTTGAAATTGCTTATCTGTGTTAACTCCACAGCATATGGATTGAAGTTGGAAAGCAAGTGACATTTTAGAACTGTCTTTAATGAATTTTTCATCCAAATGGCATTGGTGAGCCTTGAGGAATATCTAACTCCATTATAATTAAAGTTTAGCAAGTGTCAGGAAAGTGACTATTGAAAGTGGAAAATTTATATATTCCTGAATCTTCAAGATGTTTTTGCTATTTTAAGAGACTGGGCACCTCTACTGATATGGTTTTATTCAATGTGATTTTTACTAGTGACCAATATTTATTGGAAAATATATGATGGTATAAACATGATTAATGGTCTGGCAGTTGGCAGAAAAATATGCTTCATTAGTTGTATATTCCAAGTTGAATTTCCTTATGGAAAATTAACACAGACAATCTCTGATTAAGAGAATGGCACAAAATAAAATAGTAGTGAAAAATACATTTTCAGTGTTTATATTAATTTTCCACTCCTTTTTAAAAATACAACTTGTTTATATGTATAGTATTTGAAATATTCACGAGGAGGAGTAATATCTCTAAAATTACATATGGACATTCTCAATGGATATAATAATATCAAGGAAAGAATATTCAGCTGATGTTTTGTTGACCTCCATGATAACTAATTAAGGACATTTTATAATGGTCTTACCCAAGGAATACACCTCTATTTCTGATTGTGACATGGATAGCTGGGAATTTTTTTCTACTTCAAGTATGAAAGTTAGTACTTTAATCAGCAAAAGAAAACAAAATCTTAACGTAGTCCTAGAATATGAAGAACATGACTTTTGGGGGCTTTTTAAAATAATATGTTTTTAGTTTAATTAAAATTGAGTGGTTTTATTGATGCTTTTGTGGTTTTCTTTGCTTCTAAGCAGAGTCATCATACATGCAATACTAAAGTCTGCAAGGGGGGGGGCTGTCTTCCACACCATTATGTTCACAGAGAAGGTTTCTGTGAAACACTTGTGCTGTGTCCACCTGAGTGCCTCTGCTCCTCTTACTAAAGACCTGCCAAAAGCAGTAGACACATACTAACCCAATTCCTGAACCATAACCATATGGCCATATAAGAATTCTATAGTAATGAGTGACACTGGGAACCTGGACCTAGTATTTTTGCAGTTGAGGAGGCCTGATGATGTATTTAACCCTTTGGTGCCCCACGAATACTGAGTTAGAGCTTTCTTTACCCAATATGCTCTCTGTCTCTCTGGACTGGGCCCTGGTCATGCCTCCTATTTGACAAAAGCATTGACAAGACGGACTTGCCAATACCACTCTGGACAGTTGGGTATTTGTATTCTACAAAAATAGTTTTAATTATTGGACTTCCATAGTAGGCCTAGAGTTCTGGTGTTTCCGATTTTGACTCACATTGTTCAGCAATTGAAAAGCCAAACTCTAGAATGCAAACTATTTCAGTGAATATTTGTTCTCATTGCCTTATTTATTCCATGCCCTGTTCCCTTAAATCAGAACCAATTCCAAAAATAGTGTTAATACCTCAGTTTTTATTTACCAATGGTGTGGACTTATAATGATTGGGAATGAGGACTTGGAATAAACTTTGTGGCCTTAATAATGGTGTTGACACAATATTTGTGAAACTTGCAGAGATAAATTAATAATATTTTTCTAGGAAGGAAAGTCAAGACCATTATTATAAAGTTTCTCAGAGACTCCCTGTATGTAGAATATTTACAGTAAGGAGAAAAAACTGCCTTGTCAGGTTGACATGGATTTTTTGATCCCACAGCAGCTTTTATTAACTGTAATAATGATGAAGTAATGTTCCTATTTTTCATTCATTTTGCTATATTTTTAGAAAGAGAATAAAAGAAGTCCCATGATTATTAATATCCTCTAATACTTTTAAGAGCCTGTAATTAACACTATTTTTTGTCACAAAGAAGTCAGGAATTTTATTGTTAGTTTTTGTCTAAAGTATTAAATTAAAATATCCCAGATTTTTTGTTAAGTAGAATAATACTGGAAAAAAAATAAGTTTGCTAGGGCAAACAGTTGTTTTTAAGAATCTCTGGACTTTTTAGTTTCCTGACTATGAAAGTGCCTTTCATTGTCTACTCAATTTATCTCTTTTTTCTCTTAGATAAATTGAACAATTTTCCATAACAGTTGTCTCTGGATTTCTATTATACTATGTTGTTGTTGTTAGGTGCCGTCGAGTCAGTATCCAACCCATAGCGACCCTCATAGAGTTTTCAATGGCTGACTGTATCGGGATTGCCTTGGGAGTGGATTGCCAGGTCCTGCTCCCATTTTTTGCAGTGCTGGGATTTGAACTCGGGACCTCAGAGACTACAGCACAGCGCTCTACCAACTGAGCTAAATCCCAGCCCCTATTATATTATAGTAGTCATTAAATTAAGTGATGGATACCTGATATAGTTAGGGAAGGAAATATGGAAAATACAAAAAAATATTAAGCAGCATGAGCAAAATCTCTGTAAAATATATTGGCATACATTTTTTTCTTTAAAGAAAAAGATGTGGGAAAAAATGAGACCATAATATACATAAAAGAGTATTACTCTGTATGGTATGCTCCCTCCATAATGCATAGTATTTTAATGGCACAAAGAAATTTTGACATTTCAGATATCAATGGATTATATTTTGATCAAACATTATCGTGTGGTTGGATTATCTAAGTTAATAGCTTTAAAATGTTCAGAAGATGCCCAAGTAAACATGTATATTAATTTCTTCTCTTTGTCAAAATGTTATTAAATGATATTCAGTGATTATGGAAATTATTCAGCAAGGGATTTTGGCACACATCTGTAATCTGAGCAACTCAGGAATTGGAGGCAAGAATATCATAAGCTTCAGGCCAGAGGCAGCTTGTGTAATTTAGCAAGAACCTGATTCACAATAAAAAATAAAAAATGAGCTAGGAATGCAGCTTAGTCGTGGAGCACTTGCAGAGTAAGAGTGACACCCTAGTTCAACTTCTAAGCACCACACACACACACACACACACACACACACACACACACACACACAAGCACACACGTGGGGCATTGCCCTGGCACTGGCTCTCTTTGGCCTTGAGTGGAAACCAGCCACCAAAGATCCGTCCTCTGGTGAGGGGGAGCCAAGCACCCAAGAGCCTCACCTCCCGGAAAGGAGGCTAATGCCCACGGCTGCTCTGAGAAGCCTTGAGAAAGGCAGGCTCAGAGGCTTATGCCCACCATGGCTCCTTGCTTCTTTCTTCCCAGTGAAGAAGCGGATTCCAAGTGCTCTGCTCCAACAGCTCTTTTTTGTTTCGTCTGTCCCGGTCTATGGAATGGACCCAGACTGCTCCATGTACCGCCCTTATATACTCTCCAGGGGCTAGCTGTGGACCAATCAGAGGTAGTCATCCCATATGGGTTTTGGCCAAAGGGGGGATATGCAAATTTGGGTTTGTAAAGTGACCAATCGGAGGTGGTTCCTGAATAGTCCAATCAGGAGCCGTTCCGTGGTTTGGAAATAGCCAGTCCAGGGGCCTGAGTAAAGGGACTGGATGCCAGTGTCATCTTTGGAAGCTTGCCACCCAGGGGTTCCAAGATGCAGGGCAAAAGTTACTGCCTGGGGAAAAAGCCTTAGGCCTTCTAGTGGGCCTAGATAGGTCCCAGGTCAAACTGCCTCTCTAAGCAGTGCCCTACCCACACACCACAAAATTCTACTAATCTACCATAATGAGTTGAATGGGAAAAGAGAAAGCAGAGATAAGGTACAAGCTAGGGGAGAGGGAATGATTCAAGGAATCTGAGTTATGGAGGATCTGGGTGTGCTGAATCTTGTTACAGTCTCTATTTATTATTTATGCATTTAATAATACCCAATTGTGACTATAGGGGATCTTCATAAGGAAGAAAAAAATAAGTTAAATTGTATTTTTAAAATCAGACAAATAGATTATGATAAATTAATAGCAAGTGAACTTAGAAGTGATATAAAAATAAAATGAGTAAAAAGTGTATTGCTGTAGAATTTTGTACATTTGGTAAATACTTAAAAATCCAGTTTTCACAATGCTAATACGGTTGAGATCAAAAACTTGTCTTCATAGTAACAAACAAAATGAGAAACAACTTTTAAAGTAGTGCTATAATTTTGATGTCTTGCAGCCATACCACTGTGTCATCTGATCTCATCAGATCTCAGAAGCTAAGCAGGGGCTGACCTGGTTAGTACTTGGAAGGGAGACTGCCTAGGAACACCAGGTGCTATAGGCTTAGGAGAAGGACCTGGCAACTCACTCCCAAAAATCAAAATCCACCATTGAAAGCCCTATGAATAGTGTTGTTGTTGTTGTTAGGTGCTGTTGAGTCGGTATCCAACTCATAGCGACCCTCTGTTCAACAGGGGAAACACTATTGTCAGTGCTTCTCTGCTGTTCATAGGGTTTTCAATGGCAGATTGATTTTTGGGAGGGGGTTACCAGGTCCTTCTCCCAAGCTATGAATCGTAGATAAGCACTAATACTGTTTTGCCTGTTGTACGTAGGGTCCCTGTAAGTCTGACACCGACTTGATGGTACCTAACAACAACAACAACAATATAATTTTGATATGAGTGTCCCCTAAGGCCCATATGTTAAAAGGCATGATCCCCAGCCTGCAACACTGTTGGGATATTGTGGCACTTTTAAAGCAGGGCATAATGAGAGTAAGTTATGTCACTGGGTGTGTGATATTTAAGGAAATATTGGAACCCCAGCCTCTTCCTTTCTCTCTTTGCTCCCTAGCTGCTCTGTGGAAGGCAGTTTGCTCTACCATGTTTCCATGATCTGCTGCCTTGCCATTGTCTCAAGCAATAGGGCCAATCAACCATGAACTGAAACCTCCCAAACTGAGAGCCCAAATAAATCTTTCCTCTTTTATGTTGATTATTTCAAGTACTTTGTTACAGTGATGAAAAGCTTACTAACACAAATGTTGTTGTTGTTGTTAGGTACTAATAAGATAGGTCTGACTCATAGTCACCCTATGTACAACATAATGAAACAATCCTCCACACTGTGCCATGGCTGGCACTATGTCAGTGCTTCTCTGCTACTCGTAGGGTTTTCAATGGCAGATTGCTTGGGGATTGTTTCCAAAATGGGCTGCCACATCCTTCTCTCATTTTCGCTGGGCTGGGGATTGAACTCAGGACCTCAGAGAATGCAGAGCTAACACTCTAACAACTGAGCTAATCCCCAGCCCACTAACACAAATAGGAACCATAAGCAAAGAAAAATCTTTTCCAAATAGGGAGTAGTACTTCTTTACTGTGGTATAGATTTAGTATATACTATAATAAGTGAGCCTGCAGCTGTAGCCCTGTGGCATCCGATCCCGTCAGATCTCGGAAGCTAAGCAGGGTCGGGCCTGGTTAGTACCTGGATGGGAGACCACCTGGGAACACCAGGTGCTGTAGGCTTGGAAGAAGGACCTGGCAACCCCCTCCCAAAAATCAATCTGCCATTGAAAACCCTATGAACAGCAGAGAAGCACTGACAATAGTGTTTCCCCTGTTGTACAGAGGGTCGCTATGAGTCGGATACCGACTCGACAGCACCTAACAACAACAACAACAACATACTGATTTCCATAGTGACTGTACTAATTCATATTCTTACCAGCAATATATAAGCAACAGGTTGTAGTCTGTCTGTCTGCACCACAGAGCGGAGCCACCAGCTGCTGAGCTGAGGAGCTCTGGATGCCTGCCTGGATTTCTCAGCTCAGTGCTCCCCCTCTCCACAATCAGTTCGCAACACCATCCCACCCCTAGGCACTGTGGTGAGGTGTTCCCAGCATCCCCATCTTGTGACGTTTTCCTTGTTATTGCCTCCTCCCACCCCAAGTAGCTTAGTCTAAATAAAGACCCTGTCTCCAAATGGCATCTTGCAATCATCCTTCAAGATCTAGGTAGTGACAACGTGGATTTGTTCTATGCTAACCTGGCTCACAGGAGGAGTGACTGTCATGTCAAACCTCCCAACTGAGCTTAAGTCTTATGAGATCAACAAGTTGTCTTCCTGGTGTGAATACCAGATTCTCTTTTTAACTGGGCTGGCTGGCTTACTTCATGGTTGAGATTTTGCTTCCCATGTCCCATAGCAGGAAAACTGGAGCTGGAGACATGAGTTAAATCCTCCTTTTTCTGCATGGCCTTTCTACTTCTAGGTGTTTTTCAACAGACTTATCAGCCCTATCATACTTCATGCCACTTTACCTCTATTTTGCTCTTTCAATACTGTCTATCCTTTGTTATCCTGACTCTTTTATTTCATGGAGTCACAGGGAAGCAACTTCTAATCTTGAACCTCTCCTTTTTTTTTTTTTTTTTTTTTTTTGGTTTCTAGGTACAGGGTCTCATTATATAGTCTAGGCTAGCCTGGAATTCACTTTGTAGCCCATGCTAGCCTTGAACTCTTGATTTTCTTGTTTTAGTCTTCCAAGTTCTGGGATGATAGGCATGTGCCACCACACCAGGCTTCTTTTTTACTTTTTTGTTGTTGTTAGGTGCCGTCGAGTCGGTATCCGACTCATAGTGACCCTCATAAGGTTTTCAATGGCTGGTTGTTTTGGGATTGCATTGGGAGTGGATTGCCAGGCCCTTCTCCCATTTTTGTGGTGCTGGGAATAGAACTGGGGATCTCAGAGACTGCTGCACAGCGCTCTACCAACTGAGCTAAATCTCAGCCCTTTACTTTTTTAGGTCATGAATATTTTGTACATTTTTATTATGATTATATAAATAATAACTAATTTTGTTTATTTCATATATTTCTGCATTTAGCATAGTCACATATTCTTATGCTTAATTATTTTATATTATTATTGTTAAGTGCTTTTGAGTCAGGTATGACTTATAGCAACCCTATGTACAATGGAGCCTGCAGTCCTATCCTTGTGGCATCCAATCTGGGAAGCTAAGCAGGATCAGGCCTGGTTAGTACTTGGATGGGAGACTGCCTGGGAATACCAGGTGCTGTAGGCTTGGGAGACAGACCCGGCAATCCACTCCTACAAAAATCAATCTGCCATTGAAAACCCTATGAACAGGAGAGAAGCATTGACAGTAGTGTTTCATACACATACAAAGGGTCGTTATGAGTAGAATACTGACGCACAGCACCTAACAACAACAACAACATGTACAATGGAACAAATTTTTTTAATGGTTTAGTCATATTTTAATGGTATTTTCTATTGCAGAGTATAAGTATAGGTGGTGTTGTTAGGTGCTGTCATGTCTGACTCACAGTGACCGGATGTACAACAGAATGAAACATTCCCTGACACTGTGCCATGCCTGGCACTATGTCAGTGCTTCTCTGCTATTCTGTGCGTTTTCAATGGCTGATTGTTTCATGGTTATTTCAAGAGTGGGTTGCCAGTTCCTTTTCCTGTTTTGTTTGTTTGTTTGTTTGTTGTGATGTTGGGTATCGAACTTGGGGCCTCAGAAAGTGCAGAGCAAGTACTCTACCAACTGAGCTAAACCCCAGCCTATAAGTATAAAATAGGTCAACATAAATGTGGAAGATACCAAGTCTTGACAAAGTATTCCACCAAATAATCTGGAAGGTTTAAACAAAACCTTAAAAAATTTTCTTGGAATCTTAATAGAAAACATCAATCTTTTAAAGGTAATAATAATTGCAGCCATTACAGATATGAGCCACTGCACCCAGCCCTTGTATTTTCACAGATGATTATTTATTATAGTTAATTAATAAAACATACCTGTAATGTTAATAGTTTTATTTGTATTTATCCTTCTTCTTGAAGTTCACCTCACTTTAATTTTTTTCTGATTATTCCTTAAACCTAAGTATCTTTTGTATTTCATAAAACCCAGACTATTTCACCTACAACTTATTCTAGACTATGGTGAGTGAGTTATTTGAGATCATCCCATATATCCTTGAGTATTTCTGGCTTTGCTATGTGTTCCAGGTTTTCTTTTTCTACTTATGTTCATTTCATTCTTTTTCCCCCTGCATCTATGCATATGTCCATGATTTACTACGTGATTAATAATTGTTTAATAGTTTAATAGTTTTTTAGTTTAATTAATAGTTTAATGGTTTAATTGTTTAATAGTTTAATAAATAGTACTTAATTATGAATTAAAGAACTAGAGTGGGGATTTTGAAAAGTAAGCTGGAGACTTCTACATTTCTAATTTGTTTCTATTGTCTTTCTCAGAATGTGTGTGTGTGTGTGTGATAGCTCTCACTTTAGTTTCTCAAGTAACCTCTATCTCTATGTCATAAGTGACCCTCCAGGTAGGCAGTCACCATGTTCCTTTCCTTTTATCCCATAGTAGTGTCCCGGAACAGAGTCTACCCTAAATAATTAGAACAATTTAACTGAGATTTCACAAAATATTTGTAACCCTTTCACAGTCTTATTTGGTAGAGATGTCAGAAACTTGGAGATCTATTTTATAATTTTGACTATATTTGATTTCATGTAATATGATTATTTCAGTTTTTCATTTTTAAACAAAAAAGTGGATTTAAATGATACTAGAAGATGTTCCCACAATTAAAAATAAATTTAGAAATTATGACAACTAACAATATATTTGAATTATATATAAATATATATATATATATGAAATCAAGAATGTAGAAATCACACACTATTGAAATAATCCCCCATGAAGAGACTTAACAACAGCGATATTAATAGTGCCTAAGTCAGAAAACCTATTGCTCATATTATTCTTTTTTCAACTAAGAATGATTTCATTCGTTTATTAGATACTAATTGAGCATCTCTAGCTGCCATGTACTATATTAGCTCTATTAATCACAAAGATGAATGAAGCATAGATACTGAACTCTAGGTATTTAAAAAGTCATTGTGATGAAATTATTGCTATGTACATACCTGTGGCTAGGAAATGTTACAGTTTTGACTTAAGAGAAGGAAAGAATACTTATCATGTATGATGTTGCTTATTGCTTTATCCTAAGGGAAAAGAAAAAATTTATATCACACATGGTGCTGTGTCACAAATAAACATACAATAGATAGTAAATCAGAACAGAACAGTAACTGCAAAAACAAGTAAAGTCATAACAATGAAATATTTATATGTACTAGTAAGATGTCTAGTGTACTAAAACGTAGTACTTGCTGTGAGAGTATCCTGTATAAATAGATCAATAAAATCACAGTAAAGTACTTGCAAAAGAATGTGGAATTGCCAGTCACAGTGGCACATGCCTGTAATCCCAGAGGCTTGGGAGGCAGAGGCAGGAGGATCACAAGTTCGAGACCAGAGGCAGTCTGTATAAGTTAGCGAGACACTGTCTCAAAAAGTAAAAAAAAAAAAAAAAAAAAAATGGGTGGAGGGTGCAGCTCAGTGGTCCAGCACTTGCAGAGCATGCTAGCATGAGGCCCTAGGTTCAACCTCTAGTACCGCAAAAAAATAAATAAATAAATAAATAAATGAATAAATGAAAAGAATGTGGAATTGACATACAAGTGACTGGGTGGAAGGTAATTTGGGGATATTGAGGACAATGCAACTATGTAAAATTAAGAATTTATTGATAACTGGAAGAAAGAGACAAATGTATGTCACAGTTGTGTATTCAAAACACATTGGTAACCTGTGTGAAACTCTGTTTCTGTAAGTTGCAATATCATGTCAAAAATTAAAAGAAAGGAATCAATCTCTCTAAAGGAGAAGAACGAAGGAAGGAAGGGAGGAAGGGAGGAAGGAAAGGAAAGGAAGGAAAGGAAGGAAGAAAGGAAGGAAGGAAAAAGAAGAAAGAGAGAAAAAGGAAAACTGAAACTTCCCAAAATAAATAAATAATTAGATATAACTAAATTTACAATGCACTACAACATTTCTTTAAAGTTTCCATCTTTCTCAATACTTAACAAATGGACGATCTTCTGATCCTCTTGACTCACCAAATATTCCTGTAGATACACAAGCCTTGGGTTTTGTCTTTTGTTCTTTGTTCCTTGTCTTCATATATATCCTTTGCTGCTGTGGTTTGTTTGAGATAATCAAAACTGAAGTCTTTCCAGAGACTGTGGTATTGTACTTTGTTCATTACTTCATTCAGCAAAATAAAGTTTGGGATAATGTCTAGCATCAAATATACCTCAGCAGTGACAGAAAAGAACTTCAACATTACTGGTATATTGTAAGCAGTGTTTCTGAAACTGGTTTCTTGAAAGCCAGGTCTTGAATGATGTATATTTTAGTGACGCATTTTTATTTTGACCAAACTATTAATATACACACATTCTGAATTATTTGATTATCTAGAAGCCAAATGTTATCATGTTGTATAATCCAATATTTTCATTTTTGTTAATTGTTTATAATCAAATTTCATGCTATAGTGAGAAAAGAAGAGGTGTGATCTTAACATGTAATCATGCTTTCTTGCCAAATGTAAACTAAATGATACCTCAGCAGGATCCTCAAGTTACTTAAGACTGAGAAATAACAGTGTGATTAGTTTTTACTGCTAGTACAAGTGGTTTTAGAGATTAATAATGACAGGCCTGTGGATTTCAATTTGAATATTAAAATGTCTGCTGTCACTTGCATATTACTTTGTTATATGAGAAACATCATGAGTTAAATTAAGACAGTGTGTGTGAATGTATATATAATTACAATATTGATATATATTAATGTCCCCCACATGTTTGTCAACTTGTGCTGTCGGGGTTTGCATGTTTGTGTGATGCTGAAAACTAGGCCTCCTGTGTTTCAGATACCACCAACGGGGCCACCCATGGTGGAAAGGTTTCAACTGAGCTTCCAGACTAAGGCTAGGGAGAAGGACTCAGCAGCCCACTCCCCAAACAATTAGCCGTTGAAAACCCTAAGTATAGCAAAGAAGCACTGTCAAATACAGTGCCAGAAAATGAGCCCCCCACACTGGAAGCCATTCAAGAAAAGACTGAGGAAGAGCTGCTTCCTCAAAGTAGAGTTGACCTTTATGATGGGAATGGAGTGAAACCCTGGGACTTCCTTTTGCTGATGTGGCATGACCCAAAATGAGAAGAAACATAGTAACTGCAACTTTGGACTCAAACATAAGAAGATCATGTGGATGACACAGTATCAGGTAGTGTTTCCTCCTACTGTGCACAGAGTCCCTATGAGTCTGACCTGACTTGATGGCTCCTAATAGCAACAAACAACATGTATTAGTGCTGCTCTTTCTCATACTCCACCTGGCATAAAAAGTCTTCCTATAATTTGATCCTCTAACTTTGTCTATCATGCCTGCTTTTTCATTCACTTTTAAGTGTCATTTTTTCTTTACTATGACCTACTTGGGCTGGAGTTTAGCTTGGTTGATCAGTGGATGTTCTGCATGCTCTGAGGCCCTGGGTTCATTCCCCAGAACAGCAAAAAGTGGCAGCCTACTCCCTGAACCAATCATGAAAAACAATCAGCCATTGAAAATCCTATAAATAGCAAAGAAGCACTGACATAGTGCCAGGCATAGCACAATGTCAGGAAGTGTTTCCTTCTGTTGCGCAAAGGGTCATTATGACTTTATGACTTGTACCTGACTTGACAGCACCTAACAACAGCAGCAGCAACAACAACAACAACACCTTGGCTTACTCATTTTATAATAGCTTTTCCTTGCTTCTTCTTTCGTCTTATGAATAGTTTTGTGCTTGCTAAAAATAATCTTTTGCATTTTATTCTAACAAAATGAAACAAATCAAACAAAATTTGTGATTTTTTTAAGTCTAATAAAGACACACCTTATGAAAATTTCTCTTCTTCCTTCATTATGACTAAACACGTATGAAATCTTTGAATGACATCTGATTTGGATCATAATCACAGATATGTCAGAAAACAGCACACGCATTCATAGCTTATAAAGTACATGTCCTGAAGTTCATTCACTTTAATTGACCTCCCTTAAACAAAGAACTACTGACTCAGAACTGTATGCATAGTTAAGTTTATTGATTTAACAAGATTGGTTGTCTGGGGTGTTGCACCTGACAGGAGATTAGAAGCTTTCCTGATAGATTAACACATTGAGCTATAATAAAGAAGTAGGAGATAAGAAAGGTGGATCACCAACCACAAATCAGTCTGTGTACTTCAGATACTCTTAAATATCTTAACAGTGCCTGCAAATAACACTGTATAGAAATTGATACCAAACTGATATTAAAAACCATATCAAGGGTTAAAGTATAGAGTATTTTTATTGTATCTTGCTTAGGTATTTTCATCTTCTTATTTAGAAGTGCTTAAAATGTATCATAAACATGGAATTATTTAATCAGGTACAGTTCTTGGGTAGACCATAGAGTAACACAGCGCAGTAATTTCTTTTTTTATAATTTCTGACAACTTATGTTTCCTTGAATACTTTGTAAGTTAGGTCATTTCAGTGTTGGACAAGCCTAAATTTACAGAAAATTTTTCTTCATACTGAACTGAAATTTTCTTCTCTCTAATGTAAAAAAAAAAAAAGTACCCCCACATGTCTGTCAGTTTGCTGCACTGTGGGGGCTTGTGTGTTGCGATGAGGCAGAAAGCTATGCTACCAGTATCTCAGATACCAGTAGGGTCATCCATGGTGGACAGGTTTCAGCTGAGCTTCTAGACTAAGACAGACTAGGGAGTAGGCCCCGGCAAATTGCTACTGAAACAAGTAGCCATTAAACACCCTATGGATAGCAAAGAAACAATGTCAGATATAGTGCCAGAAAATGAGCCCCCCAAGGTTGGAAGGCACTCAAAAGACTACTGGGGAAGAGTTGCCTCCACAAAGTAGAGTCTACCATGATGATGGAAAAGGAGTAAAGCCCCAGGGACCTATGTTTGCTGACATGGCATGACTCTAAATCAGGAGAAACAACTGTAAACATCCATTAATAATTGGAACATGGAATGTGTATAGTATGAATCTAGGAAAATTAGAAATCATTAAAAGAGATAGGGAGTGCAAAAACATTAACATTATAGGCAACAGAGAGCTAAAATGGACAGGCATGGGCCATTTTGAGTCAGATAATCATATGGTCTACTATGCAGGGAATGACAAACTAAAGAGAAATGGGGTTGCATGCATCATCCAAAAAGACATCTCAAGATCTGTCCTGACATACAATGCTGTTAGTGATAGAATAATATCCATATGTCTATGAAGAAGACCAGGCAATATAACTATTATTCAAATTTACAGATCCACCACTAAGGCCACAAATGAAGGAAGGGAAGATTTCACCAGCTTCGGCAATCTGAAATAGATCAAACATACAATCAGGATATACTGATAATTACTGGTGAGTGGGATGCAAAGGTTGGAAACAAAGAAGAAGTTTCAGTAGTTGGAAAATATGGTCTTAGTGACAGAAATGATGCTGGAGATTGCATGATAGAATTTTTTCAGACCAATGATCTTTTCATTGCAAATACATTTTTTCAACAACATAAACAGTGATTATACAAGAGCACATCACCAGATGGAACATACAGGAATCAAATTGACTATATATGTGGAAAGAGATGATGAAAAACCTCTATATTAAACAAGACCAGGTGCTGATTGTGGATCAGACCATCAACTTCTCATATGCAAGTTCAGACTGAAGCTGAAGAAAATTAGAACAAGTTTTCAAGAGCCAACATGAGACCTTGAGCATATCCCACCTGAGTTCAGAGACCACCTCAAGAATAGGATTAATTCTTTACAGACAAATGATAGGAGACCAAAGGAGTTGTGTTATGACATAAAAGATATCATTCCAGAAGAAAGCACAAGGTTATTAAAAAGACAAGAAAAAAAGAAAAGACCAAATTACATGTCAGAAGAGATGCTAGACCTTACCCTTCAACATCCAGCAGCTAAAGTAAAAGGAAGACATAATGAAGTTAAGGATCTAAACAGAAGATTTCAAAAGGTACCTGGAGAAGACAAAAGCAAATATTATAATGACATGTGCAAAGAGATGGAGGCAGAAAACCAAAAGGGAAGAACATGTTCTGTGTTTCTCAAGTTTAGGGAAGTGAAGAAAAAATTCAAGCCTAGAGTGGCAATAATGAAAGATTTTATAGGGAAAATATGAAATGATGCAGGAAACATCAAAAGAAGATGGAGGGAATGCACAGAGTCATTACACAAAAAAGAATTGGTAGATGACCAACCATTCCAAGAGGTTGCATAGGAAGAAGAACCAATGGTAATGCACGATGAAGAGGAAGCTGCCTTGAAAGATCTGACAAAACACAAGGCTCCAGGAATTGATGGAATACCAATAATGTTTCAACAAACAGATGCAGCACTGGAGGTGTTGACATGTTTATGACAACAGATCTGGAAAACAGCTACGTGGCCAACTGACTGGAAAAAGACCCATACATGTGCCTATTCCCCAAAAGGGGATCCAACTGATCGTGCAAACTATTGAACAATATCATTAATATCACACACAAGCAAAATTTTACTAAAGATCATTCAAAAGTATGCAGTATGTAGACAGGAAATTACCCAAAAATCAATCAGGATTCAGAAAAGGGCAGGGAACCAACGACATCATTGCTGATGTCAGGTGCATATTAGCTGAAAGCAGAGAATATCAAAAAGATGTCTATCTATGTTTTATTGACTATGCGAAAGCATTTGATTGTGTGCATCACAACAAATTATGGATAACACCTCAGAAAATGGGAGTACCAGAACACCTAATTGTGCTCAGGAGAAATCTGTACACGAACCAGGAGACAGTTGTTTGAATAGAACAAGGAAACACTGACTGGTTTAAAGTTGAGAAAGGTGTGCGTCAGGGCTGTATACTTTCACGCTATCTCTTCAATTTATACGCTGAGCAAATAATCCGAGAAGCTGGACTTTATGAGGAAGAACGTGGCATCAAGATTGGAGGAAGACTCATTAACAACCTGCGTTATGCAGATGACACAACTCTGCTTGCTGAAAGTGAAGAGGATTTAAAACATTTACTGATGAAGATCAAAGACCATAGCCTTCAATATGGGTTACACCTAAACATCAACCAAACAAAAATCGTTAGACTGGGTCAGCTCGCAACTTCACATTAAATGGAGGAAAGATTGATGTTGTCCAAGATTTTGCTTTTCTTGGCTCTATAATCAATACCCGTGGAAGCAGCAGTCAAGAAATCCAAAGACGCATTGCTCTAGGAAAAGCTGTGGCAAAAGATCTCTTTAGAGTATTGAAAAGCAACGATGTCACATTGAAGACGAAGGTGCGTCTCATTCGTGCCATGGTATTTTCAGTGGCATCATATGGTTGTGAAAACTGGACATTGAACAAGAGAGACAGAAAATGAATTGATGCTTTTGAATTGTGGTGCTGGAGACGTCTATTGAATATAACATGGACTGCGAAAAGAACCAACAGATCTGTCCCAGAAGAAGTGCAACCAGAGTGCTCCTTGGAAGCAAGAATGGCCAAACTGCGTCTTATATATTTCGGACATGTAGTCAGGAGAGATCAATCCCTGGAGAAGGACATCATGTTTGTGAGAGTGGCAGGTCAATGCAAAAGAGGAAAACCCTCCACCAGATGGATTGACACAGTGTCTGCAACAATGGGCTTAAACATAAATAAGA
>VMDO01021829.1:0-34638 GCA_007922755.1 Pedetes capensis | reverse complement strand
GGCAGAGGGCGGTGCGCGGGCAGCAGAGACTTCTCCTCATTGGGCAGGATCACACTAAGAGTGATGATTGGCTGAGCTGGCGCTGACTCGGGCCAATCGCCGTGGTGGAGACAGCTCGGCTGATTCTCAGCTCACGCTAGCCAGGAGGAAAGGGTTGTGGTCTGGGGCAGGAGCTGGGTGGGCGCGTGCTGCGGGCTAGCTGAGACCAGCTGGGACAGCGTCTACCGACGGACAGGTAAGAGCCATGGCCATGCCCTTGGAGGCCACCTTGTGTCAATAATGGGGGGGGGAGAACGAGGGGTCGGGGGGAACCGACCGGCTCGGGTGCTTTCTGGACCAGCCCAAGGCTGAGTTAGGGACACAGGGCATCAGAGGTGCCAGAAACGATGTGACCTTGCATGTTGGAGCGAGGACTGTACTGCTGAGACCTGGAAAGGGGAAGGGGCGTGCCGAGCATTGTCGCCGGGGTTCGGATGGTTGGGGTTTAGAAAGCAAATCAAGCTGAGGCTTTTTTCTTTGAAGGTGTCCCTTCAAGAAGGAATCGCTTTAGCCCTCAACTGGCTAAAAACAGCCAGGAGAGCAGCCAGGAGGGTGAGCTGGGGACCCTGGGAGTGGACTTTGAAAGGAGTCAAGGAGATAGGCACAAGCATGACGGGCCAGAGAGGTCACTAAAATCTACTCCATTTGACATCTAAACACTCAAGGCAGATGGGGAGGAGCATTCCAGGCGAGACACCCTCCGAAGCAAAGTACCAGGAGTTTGGGACGTGAACAGTATGCCCAGAGAATTATAACATAGCGTGTGCAAGAGCGTGGGCTTAGAAGGAGCTGCACGAGTGGTGCTGGACGTCCAGGATCTGCCTTCCTTAGCCAGCTCAGTGCCTCAGCCTTCACCTGCTGCCCCTCCAGACATTGGGGGAGAAATGGAGGACATAACAGAAGCTTCAAAGGCTGAGAGAGGCCTGAGGCTTATTAATGCCCCGTAGATAGAACTTCTGCCCTTTGCCCTCTTCCCTTTGAGCCCTGAACCTGGTTCAAAACCTTTCCATCACATTTCCCCTCCCCCCACCAGCCTCCAAGTCAGCCTCGGAAGTGTTCTTTCTTTTCTCTTTTACACCTCTGCTGCTCAGGCCTTCCTCATCAGCTTCCCAACTAGGACAAGAAGAGTTCCCACTCGGGGCCCTCTTATCCTCGCAACTACTGTCCTCCAGCCCCAGGACACTGGTTTTGTCATTGGGCTTCAAATGCCAGGCACACTCCTGCATTGAACTTTTGCCTGACTGTTCTTTCTGTCTGCTGGGCCTACATCTTTTCCTCTTCCAAGTCTTCACCCAACTGTCACCCTTCTTAGTGAGCCCACCCGAAGCACCCTACTTAGTGTGCAGCTCCAGTCCACCCAAGCCCCTCACCTTGTTCTACTTTTGTTCCCATAGTGTTCATCACACCTTCTAACTGACTATAAATCTACATCTTTATTTTGTTCTTTGCTGGCCCTCCACTAGAAGGCACATATCTCTGTTTCATTCACTGCTGATGCTCTACTACCTCGAACAGAGAAGGGCACATATTAGGTGCTCAGAAAACCTTAGTCAAACAACTGATCAGTAGTGCCCCAGTTTCCCACCACACACCTACATAGTCCCCCTGCTCCCCTGGGTTAATATTCCTAGTAAGCAGCTCTGGTTATGTCAACTTCCTACTTGTAAATCTTCACAGGCTTCCTATGACTATGGCGTAAAGTCCATATGAGCTACTTGCCTTGTTTCACCCCCACTAACCCTTCAAGCTTTTTGTCATTCCGTACTCCGTGCTATAGCTTGGATCTTAAATGTCCCTCAAAGCCCCATATTGTGTGGAAGGCTTAGTCCCCACCCTGTTTGCCACTGTTGGGTGGTAGAAACTTTAGTAGGTGGGGCTGAATGGAAGGAAGTTAGATCATTGTGGGTGTAACCTTGGAGAGGATTGTGGGACTCCTGTCTCTTTCTTTCTCTTTTGCTTCCTGGCTACCATCAAGTGAGCAGTTTCCAGCTTCCTGTGCCATA
The DNA here is from genome assembly GCA_007922755.1 of Pedetes capensis. Lineage (NCBI taxonomy): Eukaryota > Metazoa > Chordata > Mammalia > Rodentia > Pedetidae > Pedetes > Pedetes capensis. The sequence goes on along the minus strand of VMDO01021829.1, from coordinate 32,596 downwards.
CGCTCCTGCCATGAGATACTGTGCCACCACAGACCCAAAGCAACAGGGCCACCCAACTGAGGACTGAAACTTCCAAAACTGTGAGCCAAAATAAACCTTTCCTCTTTTTAAGTTGATTATCTCAGGTATTATATTATGGTAACAGAGGACTGATTGACACACTTTGCTTCTCAGCCTGGCTGCATAATGGCAGTCTTATAGGATAGAAGGGACAAACACAAGTTCTACCCAGGATGTGTGTCAGCAGCTATATGATCCTGGGCAAGTCCCTTGACCCCTCTGAACCTCAGTTTCTCATCTGTTAAGTGAAGCCAGCACTGTTTACCTGACTAGATACTTTTTGGATCTTAATGGGGACCAATCCCTGGGGAAGGACATCATGTTTGCAAAAGTAGTGGGCCAATGAATAAAAGAAAGACCCTCAACTAGATGTATTGACACAGTGGCTGCAGCAATCGGCTTAAACATAAGAAAGATCCTGTGCCTGGCAGTGTCAGAGAGTGTTCTGTTCTATTGTAGATAGGGTCACTATGAGTCAGACCCAACTTGACAGCACTTAACAACAACAAATGGGGTAATGTACTTGTATGGAAAAGTGCCGGACATGGAGTGGGTCTTCGGGCAGCATTATGTTCTTTTCTCTGGTTTGCTCTTCCCATTTCCCCTACCTGGCATGCCGAGGCCTTAAGCTAACTAGGATCCTTTCTTCACACTATGGCCAGAATGATCTGGCCATAACACTCACCCCTGCCCACAACCTCCAGGCATGCACAGCCCTACATATAAACTTTACGCCCAGTTGTGCTTCATGCTTAGGCTTCACACCCGACTTGTCATATCTAGCAGAATGTGCTGGCTCTGTGTCACTCCCTCATTCTCGCACCCACCTATGGACTATCTTTCAGGACTCCCATACCCTCTGTGTAAGCCCCTCCTTTGGGGCCTTGGAAGTCTACTTTAGGATCAGGTCACCTGCCCCAGCAGCCTGCACTGGTTCTTGGGGCCACAAATCCACTTCCACCAGCCTTGTAACTTCTTGTTTTCTGAGGAAGATGCATCATTGACTTTTGACTACATCACCCCAATCTCTACCTCCATCTTCTTATGGCCTCCTCCTTCTCCTTTTCTCCCTGTGTGTCTCTGTATGTCTTTTGTAAGGATGCTTGTCACTGGATTTAGAGCCCACCAGAATAATCTTCCCATCACCCTTACATCTACAAAGACCGTTTTTTCATATAAGGGCACATTCACGTGTTCCAGGAATTAGCATGTGGATGATCTTTTTGGAGGCCACCACTCATCCACTGTAATAGTTCAGCACTGTCTTCACATGTCAAGGTGGAGGCCAGCCAAGTGCTTCTGTAGGGCCCTGTGCTGCATACCTATGATACAGCAGCAAGCAAGATGGCTCCAACTCTGATGGCAAGGGCCCAACCTCCTTGTTCTCCAGCTACTTTTCGTTAGCCATCCCTGTGCTGAAGGATCTACTCCCTGAAGATGGCTCTTCTTTTGAAATGAGAAGTCGGGCACCAGGTGTTCACCTGCAAACCTGTTCTGGCCGTCCAGGTCCTGGGTGCCAAAAGCATTCCCACTCTGTGACTGTCATGGAGCTCTCAAGTGAAAAAGCCACTTAATCCCCTTCCCATCACTGAAGGGGTACAGGTTGGGCTTTTGCCATCCTTACACATCCTAAACCAGCCCTTTACTGGCCCATTTCTTCTCCTGTTTCTCATACAAAGTTTGAGGCTGCAGGATCGTGAGACCTGCTCTTACACTTTAATTAAGAAGAACCAAGTGAAGCACTTTGGGGTGACTCATTACACTATTCCTTGAATGAGGTGGAAGGAAGGAATGGTTCTTTCTACCCAAGTTGGTGAGTCTCAATCTGTCTTTATTTCTGTTTTTTTTTCTTTTCTTATTAGTAATTTTTTAGTCAGTGTACAACTTAATGGGTTCCATTATGACATTTCCATACATGCATGTCACTATGCATTCCTCATGTTCACCGCCCCCTTTACCATCTCACGACCTCCTCTCTCCCTCTGATCCCCTTCCTCCCCACCAATGGTCCCTCATTTGCATGTCTCATTTGTATGTATGTATGCATGTATAAACGTATGTGTATATATGTGTATATATACATATATATATACGTATGTATATATATGCATGTGTGTGTTTAAATCCAGATTCCACCTTTGAGAGCAAAACATGACATTTCTCTTCCTTTCCCCATCACCCTTTCTTATTGCCTTGTTCTCCACTCTCTTTAGTCCCCTTTCTCCCATTACATAGTCTCTATCCTATTCTTATGACACATATATTAAAATATTGACTATATATTGAAACATGTCATTGTCGTTGTCATTGTTGTTAGGTGCCATCAAGTTGGATCCAACTCATAGCAACCCTCCTAGGCTTTTCAGTGGCTATTTCAGGATTGTTTGTGAGAGTGGACTACCACATCCTTCTCCCATATTTTGAAATCTAGAATCCACATCTGAGACAAAATGTGATATTTGTCTTTTTGGGTCTGGCTTATTTTACTCTATCTAATTCCTTCTTTTTTCTTTTGGGTTGGGGATCCAGCCCAGGGACTTACGCATGCTCAGCATGTACTCTGTCACTGAGCTCCACCCCAGCCTGTCATCCTCCTTCTTTACCCCTCTATACACACACTGATGGAAGAACTCCTTGGTTGTACATTCATTAGCTAGCATCTGATCAGTGAGACAGTAGGGAGCTTGCACTACATGGCTTCAGGTAAGCAGAGGAGGTGTGAAGTGGTGGAGGAATTGAGGAGGACCACTGAAGTAGGTGGGGTAAGGGAGACTGCTGCCAAGGAAGTAGCATTTATAAGAAGACCTGCCTTTAACGGGGTGTTAACAGGTAGCTGGCACCGCACTGAGGGCTTTGCGTGCTTTTTCCGCTTAATTTTGTTTAATCTTCATAATGATCTTCTGAGGCGCTTCATTTTACAGATGAGGAAGCAGGCACACTTCTTTTAAATAACTCCCCACAGGGCTTCCCCGTGGTAAGAGGTAAGCTGCGATTTGAACCCAGGCAGCAAGCTTTGGAGTCATTGATTTACTGCCAACTGCATTGAAGAATGGAGTGATCTGTGCGATTCACGTGCAGTGAAGGGGAGCAGAACCCTCCAGGGTTGGCCCAGCTTAGCCTGGTGAGCCCTGTCCTGGGATTCCACAGGCTAGCAGGCAGGAGACCATTATGGCCCCAGGCACACTGTCCTCAGACTTGCTACTAGTGGAGGTCAGTAATGCCCTTGGCAGGGTTAGAAGCCAGGCATAGGAGACCGCCTTGCCTCTGAGGATGCCGTCCACCTTCTCCTTTGCTTGCGTTCCCCTGAGGATCTGGGGAAAGGGAGTGAGAAGCTGGCAGTGGGCATTCATGGTTGCAGCACCACTAGTCTGGGAGCAAAAACAGTTGCCCAGTAAAGCTCCCAGGCAGGAGCTCAGGTAGGAGTCTGTGTACATGGTGGAGAGCGATAAAGGCTCAGCATGAGTGCTGATGCGCTTGATGTAGCCGAGAGGCCATGCTGGGCACTGTGCTGCATACCTGTGATACAGCAGCAAGCAAGATGGCTCCAACTCTGACTGCAAGGGCCCAAGCTCCTTGTTCTCCAGCTACTTTGGTTATGCCACACCTTGAGCCAAATGAGCCACATCACAGCCACATGTGTTTAGGGTGAAGAGCAGACAGGGCCCATGCTGGTGTGCAGTGGACTGTAGGCTAAAGAGAGGGATGGGGCAAGCACAGAACTGCAGGTTGACTTTTGTGATTCATTAGATGCCCAGGAACAGTGAAATTTTAAGATGGAATTAACTGATAACTTCCATTGTGAATTCTGAAAACTGCTTCCCCAGAATGGCCCTGTCAGACACCAAAGATCCTCCTGTCCATTTTCAGACTGTTTTCGCCTTCTGTATGCTCACACAATCAGTATGCTCACAAAATCAGTTCCTGTGGGAGTCTTGATGGCCCCTGTTGGCAGGGAGTATACAGCTGCAGGTGTGGGAATGGATCGGAGCTGTCACATTGTTTGAGACCCAGTGCTGACTGCCTGCCTGCCACCTCCTTGCCCCATAGTGTCCTCTGAATCTAACCTTTCATGGACAAGCTCTTTTATTTCGGGATCTCTAGATGTTAGGGGATCTGCGACTAAGTAACTTGGCCACTACCAGAGAAAGCAGATTCGAGACCAAATACCACATAAATAAATGGTTTCTTTGTGTTTTCAACTTGGTGTTATGGGTGAAGGAAGAGGGGAACACCTCTCAAACAACATGACAGCTCCGATCCATTCCCACACCTGCAGCTGTATACTCCCTGCCAACAGGAGCCATCAAGAATCCCTCAGGAACTGATTTTGTGAGCATATTGATTGTGTGAGCATACAGAAGGCCAAAACAGTCTGAAAATGGACAGGAGGATCCTTGGTGTCTGACAGGGTCATTTTGGGGAAGCAGGGCTGTCAACTTAGGCTCTACTCCTCTACTGTGTCCCTGTTGTGAATTGCTTGGTCACCACCATACTTTGACCATTTCCCAGGGGTTCTGATGGCCCCAGAGACTCTGAGTTCCTTCAAACATAGCTGAGGTGGCTTGAACTTAACTAGCAAGAGAGTTCTGTCTCTTGTTACACTCTGCCCTGCCACCACAGCACAGCGCAGGGATAAGTAGTTGAGTCCATTTCATTGGCCAGCAAACTGAGCTGCAGGAAAGAAAAATGACAGGAGCAGATATATGCAGCTCATATAGGATCCAGGACTACCCTGACCTGTCCACTGCCACCATCTCATGAGTATTCCAAGAGAAAGCAAGAATAATTGAGGCACATAAGTGCCATGGGGAAAGCTTCAATGCAAACAATGTTCCTATAATTGCTGAATGAGGTTACCTACCTAATTTCTGATTCCACCTCAAATCCAGGTACCATGGTGAGTTACGGGCCCAGCTGTGCCCTAAGAAAGCAGCCTCCAGTACAGGAATCGGAGTTGAGTGCTTCCGCCAATAGCCATGGCTTGGGTTCAGCTACTTGTGAAAACTCAGTGGTCAGAGGAGGGTGGCATCCACTCAAAAGACTAACAGTTAAAGACGTGTTGGCTTATCTAACATTCATGTCTCTCTCTACATATGTTTTTAGGAAGAAGAAAAGTTGACTACAAACGGGACCGAAACCATAGTTTGAGCTGTGATGGAACAAACAGTTGGCGAGCCAAAGCGAGACCAAGTTGCACAGACGCGTTTGACAGAGGACATCCCTAATGTACGTATTGACATAAGGAAGGTTAGCCATACTTGGACAGGGGGAAAGTCGAGAATACACATATCAGCAAGCCATTGATATCTACCAATGTGTTAAAAATGTATTCAATGTATGTATTAAGTGTACTAATGCTGGGTATATTTGTATATGTGCTATATGTCTTTATCTGAGATATATGTTACTTATTGCTGTGTAGCAAGCAACATCAGAATGCAGTGGTTTCAGAGAACAGTTTCTTTGCTTAACTGCAGTTTGTGCTAGGTCCAGCTGGGGCATTGTTGGTAGGTCGCCCTGGGCTTGCTGGTTCAGCTGTGGTCCCATGGGTACCCCGGAGGTATGTGTTCACAGGTGGGTGCACTCGTGCATCTGGCTATCTAACTGCTGGCTCTCACCTGGGCACCTCAGTTTGCCTTTGTGTGGCCTCCAGCAGGCTGGTCTGAGCTTCCTCGGGGGATGGCAAAAGCCTGCCTAGAGGGTGGTGAGTACAGTTGCTAGGGTTCCTAAGATGTAGCATCTTAAGTCACAGGAGAGACTTGAAGGCACTTTTGAGCCTCATCATTGTTGGGCTTCCTAGAGTCTCCTCACATAGGTCTGCAAGTATTTGGTGTGATTCACTCTTAATGAATGTTATATTTCAAAAACGTAATCACACTGAGGTAAAACTTGTTTATATCAAATGTCAGCAAATTAAAGGTCCCCAAGCAGATCCTGGGGGCCACCAGATCACCCTGGTTTTGGTGTAGAGCTCAGAGTAAGGCCTCTCCTGGGTCTCTGTGGGTGAAGCCTCTTGCCACCTGCAGTTCCTTTTTGTGTAAATTAAGATTTTATTGTTATTTGGCAACCATAAAAACCCATACCAAATCACATTATCCTATTTCAAATTTTTGTATTCTTCAGAATAAACTCTTTTTTTTTCATGGATTGTCTTTGTAGGAAGTACAAGTCCTAAATTTCAACTACTAAAAAAAGAATGTTTTTGTCTTATATACACATACAATGTATATATACATATACATATATATATATATATATATATATATATATATATATATTCCACATGAGACTTCTCTGAAAAGAGTTGTACTGCTTAAGACAAAGTAAAACCAGAAGAGTCAGGGAAAATTCAGTGGCCTAAACCACTCTCTTATCTCAAGATTATGTTGCAGCCAGGTGCCATGGCGCACACCTATAATCCCAGCATATCAGGAGACTGAAGCAGGAGAATCACAGGTTCAAGGCCAGGGGTAGCCTGTGTAACTTAGTAAGACCCTGTCTCAAAATAAAAAAAATCAAGATAAAGCACTGGAGGTGTGGCTCAGTGATGGAGCACTTACCTGGTATGCACAAGGCCTTGGTTCAATCCCCAGTACTGCGAAAAAGAAATTTTAAGATTATATTGCAATTAAATTGGTTTGTCTAGATGGCTTCCTTTCCTATTCTTTGTGTGTGTGTGTGTGGCACTGAGGATTGAACCCAGAGCCTTGCACATGCGTCCTCCCACTGAGCTGCACTCTCCAGATGATTCTTTTCCTGTTCTTAACACCATCTCCAAGATGCTGACTTTGTAGTTCCCTCAGTAATCCATCCCTGAGTGTCACTACTAGTTTCTCATCTGGAGTTGTATTCCTGTTATTACATATTCTTTCTGGCCTGCCATGGCCACAAAAAGTAAATGGTTATTTCACGTGGACTCCTCTAACCACATAGCCTTAGAGGGGTGATCAAAGACACTGTCCCATCACCTATTTGACTTCCCTGGGGAGAAAGCCGGTTTCATTCCCATCACTACAAAACTCTCCATGGAACAGCCATTGGCCCACTCATGTTAAGCAATATTGGCACAACATGTCAATGTAATGAAAGAATCCGTGTCACCATGGCCAAGAGTAGAGTACTGATTAGTCACCTTTAAAATCATGAAATGAAATTAAATTGCACCTAATAGCAAGTTGGGCTGGGATTTAGCTCAGTTAGTAGAGTACTGTGCTGCAGTCTCTGAGGTCCCGAGTTCAATTCCCAGCACCGCACAAATGGGAGAAGGGCCTGGCAATCCACTCCCAAGGCAATCCCGAAATAGTCAGCCATTGAAAACCCTATGAGGGTCGCTATGAGTCGGATACCGACTCAACGGCACCTAACAGCAACAACAACAAATAGCAAGTTGGCCTGTAGCCATAGTCCTGTGGCATCCGATCCTGTCAAATCTCAGAAACTAAGCAGGGTCAAGCCTTGGATGGGAGACCACCTGGGAATACCAGGTGCTGTTGGCTTGGGAGACAGACCCAGCAACCCACTCCCAAAAATCAATCCACCATTGAAAACCCTATGAACAGCAGAGAAGCACAACAGTAGTGTTTTGCCTGTTGTACGTAAGGTTGCTATGAGTCGGATACCGACTCGATGGCACCTAACAACAATAGCAAGTTTGCTTTTTTGAAAAAAATGAGGCTATCAGCCTTAAGAAACACCTAGCACTAGAGACACTAGATTGTATCAACAAGATCCTTCAGGATATTTCCAAAACATGTCTAGTTCTGACCCTTTGTGGGCTCAGTCAGACTTTCTGTAAACTAAGAAAAACCAAGTTGTAAAACAGAGAAACTGAAAGTGATTCCTTTTTTTTTTTTTTTTTTTTTTTTTTTTTTTTTTTTTTTTGTGGTACTGGGGGTTGAACTCAGGGCCTCGTGCTTGCATGTTCTGCAAGTGCTGGACCACTGAGCTACACCCTCAGCCCTTTTTTTTTTTTTTTTGAGACAGGATCTTGATAAATTATGCAGACTACCTCTGGTCTCGAACTTACAATCCCCCTGCCTCCGCCTCCTGAGCCGCTGGGATTACAGGTGCGCCACCATGCCTAGCTCTGAAAGTGATTCTAAATGCTTACAGTTTGCCTGTACAGCTGAGGTGGAAGAGGGGGAGAAGGACTGCCAGAAAGAAGACTGATGGGAACTTTGTCTTTAATTTGGTGATGACCTGAGGAAATGTAGTAAATTTCAGCCAACATGCCAATTATTATGCATGGCACAATTACTTGTATATAGGAATGACCAGAACAAAGCCTCGAAGAATGGATTGAGAAGTTAACTTGGAGTCAGGGAAGAGTAGTGCGACTAATTATGTCACTAGTAAGGAGCCCTTTCAGATAGGACACCCAGATTGGGAAAGAGGGAGAACATCAGAATTATATTGAGCTTCTATCTGGACTCAGAGTTTCAAACAAACAAGCAAACTTACATGCTGTAGCAGTGGCTCAAGCTGCAGAAGCCTGGGCTCTTTACAGCATCCGTGCCTCACCACATGGTCCTCTTGCCGTCCCTCTGTCCACAGGCTAAGAAGTGCACAGTGATCGGGGGCTCTGGCTTCCTGGGGCGGCACATGGTGGAGCAGTTGCTGGCTAGAGGCTATGCTGTCAACGTGTTTGATATCCAGCAAGGGTTTGATAATCCCCGGGTGCAGTTCTTTCTGGGTGACCTCTGCAGCCAACAGGTAATGGGCCCTGCAGCCTTGAGGACCTCCCATGGGCCCCCAAGCAAAATCACATTTCCTGTGCTCAGAGGCCAGTCAAATGGTTTAAAAAATTATTTTATTTAGAAAAACATTAAAGTTATAAGAAAGAATTTAACACGTACCACATTGTTACTGCTCAGAAGAGAACAACTATTGTGCGTGTCATGGGAGTGTGTGTCATGGGGTCCACACTTAAGTGAACATTTTAACAAACACACCGTAGGCTGGGCTGGGCTGGGCTATGCTGACTGCTGCTCTGGCGCTCGTAGACACTGGGCCATGAAGTTCCCCCTGGTAAGGTGTGCACCTTCGTTTCTTTCAGTAGATCGATGAGGCTGTGCAATTGTTCTTCCCCACATTCATTCCAGAACATTTCCATCACCCCACAGGAACAGCCTGTACCCATTCACCTCCCATTCCTTCTCCCCAGCCCCTGACAAACCCCTTATCTGTTTTCAGTGATTGGATCTCCTTGTCCTAGAAATTTCACAGAGAGATACCATATCGTAGGTGGCCTTTTGTGACTGGCTGCTTTCCCTTAACATGTTTTCCAGTTTCATTCAGGTTGTAAGGGTATCAATATTTTGGATTCTTAGATGTTGTCAAAATGTTCAACAAAGCTGCTGTACCAGTTTGACATTCACATTACCAATGTGTAGGAACCTCCATTCCTCCACATCCACACCCATTGGACAAAATTAAACATTTTGGGGTTTCCACTGAGGCATTTGAAATAGCATCTCATTGGTATGCTGAGCCATGTTCTCCCAATCAACCCTTTCTTGATCAGCCTTCAGGTTTCCTCACTTTGTAGAAGAAGCAATGTCCTCAAAATGCAAGAAAAAAATTCATTTGCATTTTGAGGACATTGCTTCTGCAAAGTGGTGGCTAATATCTCTCCCACAGTGCTCACCCCTTGGGGCCTGAATACAGGATGGAAACCTTCCTTACCTATCATTGCCACATCCATACCTTTCTCCTTCACTCTGTCCTAAGTCCCCCATTAGACTACAAACCCTGATACCCTTCTCGTCACCCTCCATCCGCAGCCAGTCATTCTGCTTCCCAGGTGACTCTGCTCCATTCCCTAATGGTTTTAGCTCCTGGCTGAAAGACATTTGTGGCACTATTGTTGGTGAACTCAGTGTTTATGAAGATGACTGTGCCACTAACCTTGCCTCTTTCTTGGGCTTCCTCCTGCCCAATGAATGATCTTGTCCTCTATTCCCACTGCCATTCTCAACCACAACACCTAAAGTAGTTCTGAATGTGATTCCTGGCCCAGGTGACATGTACAAGTCACCATCATATCATAGCCCCAGCCCCGCAGAAACCCAGTTACATCTCTCCTCTGTGCACCTCTGGGCAGTGAACTGGGCTACTTCTTACTTTTTCCATGGCCTTGGCCCTCAAGCAGCCCCTGATGCTGCTCAGCCCCGCCTCCACGAGCCTGCCTGCATCCACGTCTACCCTCTGCCTCCCGTGCGTGCCCAAGGATGCGTCACCCTTGAGAAAGCCCTCATCCAGTGCCAGCTGGAAGCCAGTGAATCCACTAGGGATTCTCCCACTCTCTCCCACGTCAGCTCTACCAGATCCCAGCTTTCAGGGCACAGGCGTGCTGTGATGTTGTCCATCTCCACTACTGTCCATTAGCCTTCGCCAAGCAGCCCCTTTCATAGCTACCAGGACCTTGAGGCAACCATAACTGACACCTGGCCTTCAACAGAGTCTGGAGCTTTCTTCACCTGCCTGCTAGGACCCCACCCTCACTCATTCCTCCCACCTCGGTCTTATCTCTGTCCTTTTGAAAGCCCCAGGGCTTCCTTTGCATCACTTTTCTTCCAAGTGCAGTGGATATGCTGGTGAACCCCCCTGCCTCGTGGATTAAATCCTGTGCCTGCTGAGCAGCCCAGCTCCCGCCTATCTCAGCACCCTCGCTCCTGCCAGTCTCCTCCATCTCCACAGCTGGCCTGCTCTTTCCCTTACACCTGTCCTTGCCTCCTTTCTCTCTCATCCCCTCCATGTCTCAGCCCCACAACTTCTCACCCCTTTCATTGCTACCACTGTCTCCTCTCACCTAGATGTTATGCAGAAATTAGAACCCATCACTCTACAGAAACCTCCAGTGGTACCCAGTGCCCTTTAGAGCCTGAAAAAAATGTCCCCATATCCCCTCTGGCCTCCCTCTCTCTCAAGTTTCCCCTCATCATTCTGCTCCAGGTAGGCTGACCATCTTATTGCTCCCCACATTCACCAGCTATGTTTCTGCCTCAGGACTTTTGCAGTTGCTACAGTTTCTGCTGGAATTGCTCTCAATCATAACTGCATCCCCTCAGAGGAAACAAGAGTCCTTAGCAAGCTTTCACTTCTCTCTAAAATGCTACCCCAACTGCTGAGCTGCAGTTGCTAGTATATTACCATATATTCCCAAATCTAATCTGTCCCCTTTCAGCACTTTCAGAGAGTGGATTAGAATCATGTGTACCTTGCACAGATTAAATGGTTGGTTCTTTCCCTTTATTTGCCAGTTGCACAAATAGTTTTGTTCTTACTAGTGATCAAACTGTCTCTTCTTTGGCCAATGATGACCTCTTCGTATTGACTCTTGAGTCCTAACAGATCACCAGTAGTCTTGGCAAGCTTCCTTACTTTCTGATATGACAAGTTCTTCCTGGTTTGGAACTAAAACATACTGGCTTAAAAATCCCTCTCAGGTTGCTGCATTGTGTCTGGTTTCACAGGAAGGAATACAGTATATTTAATGGTGTGAGGCTTTTTCATCTGATTTAAAATTTCTGTCTATGAATTCACTTTCCCCAGGTGGAAGTTTTACCACCCAAGTGCCCTGAACATGTAGAGGTGTATGGCCTCTCTCTGGATCCCCTAGGCTTCTTATGCCCCAAACTCCGTTTTCCTGTTGACAAATTAGGGAGGAGGCAACTAAAGGGACAAGTAGCTTTTGTATGCCATGTACTTCTGTATTGTTTTAATCTTTTCAAGAGTGTTTCCATGTTGATCGTAGAATTATAAAAGGCAAGGGACCTACGACCCACAGACGGGAGGGGAGAATGTGAGAAGACCGCTGGCCTGCCCAAGCAGGGGTGCTTCTTTTGTCTTTGTTTGCTCTTCCAGGATCTGTTCCCAGCTCTGAAAGGTGTAAGCACAGTTTTCCACTGTGCATCGCCCCCACCATCCAGCAACAACAAGGAACTCTTTTATAGAGTGAATTTCACTGGCACCAAGAACGTCATTGAAACCTGCAAAAAGGCTGGGGTTCAGGTAAGGGAAAAGCTGCAGTGAGTACGATCAGAAATGTGTGGTGGCCTTTTGTAGAGGTGGGTGTTTCTTCTTGCTGTCCTCCTGGGCTTTGCCCTGGGCATCCCTGGATGTCATGAAGGACCACTTGCCAGAGCAATTGGGGTTGTAATATTCTAGCTGCATACAGATAGACCTCGTGAGGACCCTAAGGCCTATTGGTCTTTGGTTAAAGAGCTACAAAATTTAAACATTGCTTCTATTTTTATTATGGTGAAATGTACATGGCATTTTAACCATTTTAAGTACATTCAATAGCATCAAATATATTCACTTTGTTATGCAAGTATTACCACCATCCATCTCCAGAACTTTTTCCTCCCTAATAGAAACTGCACCCATTTAACAGCAACTCCCCATTCCTCCCTCCCTCTAGCTTCTGACTACCTCCATTCTGCTGTCTGTCCCTGAATCTGACTACTTTAGGGACCTCACATGAGTGCACTCATACAATATTTATCCTATTGTGCCTGGCTTACTTCACTTGGTGTATGTCTTCCAGGTTCATCCACACTGTAGCAGGTGTCAGAATTTCCTTTTTAAGGCTGAACTGTTGTTGTTGTTAGGTGCCGTGGAGTCGTGTCCGACTCACAGCGACCCTCATAGGGTTTTCAATGGCTGATTGTTTCGGGATTGCCTTGGGAGTGGATTGCCCCTTCCTTCTTCCATTTTGTGGTGCTGGGAATTGAACTCGGGACCTCAGAGACTGCAGCGCAGCGCTCTACCAACTGAGCTAAACCCCAGCCCTAAGGCTGAATAGTTTTTCATTTTATAGATAGACCACATTTTGTCTATTCATTCCTCCATCAATGGACATTTGTGTCACTTTCACTTCAGGGCTATTGGGAATAGTCCTGTGCATGTGGGTATACAAATATCTGTCCCAGTCCCTGATTTCAATTCTTCTGGGTCTATGGCCAGAAATGGAATTGCTGGATCCTATGGTAATTCTGTGCTTAATCTTTTGAGGTGCCATCACATTGTTTTTTAGACCTTGCATGTATTTTAAAAGGCAAAATGTTGTTTGTAGCCAATAGAAAACTGTCGGAACTGAGGCTAGAAGAGATACGAGTTTCTGCTATGTGGTAGCTTGCTGCATTGTCGGAAATCCAGGGCCAAAGATGGCCTTGACTGGACTCCAGCCTCGGGGTGCAAGAATGTTCCCTCACAGTGGCACACACCACCAGCACTGCGTGACCAGGAGAAAAGCCTGCCAGGCCCCAGCACCATCAGCTGGCCCAGCAAGAGCAGGCGGCGGAGGAGCTCTTCTGGGTCCCTGTCAGCTACAATAATAGTGACCCCTACACTTTGCATTGGGGCTGAGATTTGGCTCAGTTGGTAGAGCACTGCGCTGCAGTCTCTGAGGTCCCGAGTTCAATTCCTGGCACCGCAAAAATGGGAGAAGGGCCTGGCAATCCACTCCCAAGGCAATCCTGAAACAATCAGCCATTGAAAACCCTATGAGGGTCGCTGTGAGTCAACGGCACCTAACAACAACAACACACTTTGCATTTGACAAGACACTTTGCCCTTCTGCAGGTCGCCTGTTGTCTCCCTGTGAGATAGCCAGGGGCCAAGTGAAGTCTCTGCTAGTGAATGGAAGAGGTGAGATTCAAGACGATGGTCTGAGGCCAAGGCCCAGGCGCTCTGTAACTGGAGCTCTGCAAAGCCCACCACTGCTGTTGCTTACGTGGGAGGCAGCAGGCCTACAAAAAACAGTGCAGAATGATACACTCATCAAAGCGTTTTGGAAACAACAGTGCCGGAAGAATTGAAGCCCTCATGTGCCTTTCCACAGTGCCACTGCCCTACTTGTGTACCCAAGCCTAATTACCACCCCAGATTTGGGGTTATCTTTTCTATTTGCTTCATGTGCAGCTGTCATGTTGTAAAACTTTATGAAAATGATACCATGTTGAACAAATCCTCATGCAGGCTCTTTCGTCTGCTGCACTGGCTCTGTCTGCACACAGAAAGGCTCTGCCTTAGCATGTCTCCAGATCTGATAGGACAAATTGCACCCCAGCCAGCTTCTTCATGGTTCACTTGGCTCTTCTGAGGCCTTTGTTCTTCCACATACATTTTAGAATCAGCTTATCAAGTTTCCTTAAAGCATGTTAGCATTGTTACTGTAATTGTACTGAAATTCTAGGTAATTTTGGAGAGAACTGATGTCTTTTCAATACTGAATCTTCTTATCCATAAATATGAGCTATCTCTCTATTCATCTCTTTTTAATGCCTCTAAGTGGTGTTTTGCACTGTACTTCACAAAGATTTTATATATCTTTTGTTGAATTTATACCTGTCTACCTCATTTTTTGTTATTTACTAACTTTTATAGTAAATTTTCTCAATTATCGCTAATGTTTGGGAATACGGCTAACTTTTATATATTGATTTTGAGTTCAGCAACTTCGCTGAACTCAAACGTTAATATTTTGTATATGTTTGCCTATATCATCTGTGTAGACACAGAACGATGATAGTTTGGTTTCTTCTTTTCAGACCATTATGAGTGTGTGTTTGTCTTATCCTGCCTCTCTCGTGAGCACGTCTAGAATGATGTTGAATAAAAGTGGTAAAGATGGGATGTGTGCTAATGGTGTCAAGTGTCACATGAGTTATCCTTAACCAGAGGCTAGAAGCTGGGACCCTCCTAAGAGAGCATCTGCTTTCCAAATATCCGCCTTCTTCTTCTTCTTCTTCTTCTTCTTCTTCTTCCTCTTCCTCTTCCTCTTCCTCTTCCTCTTCTTCTGCCTCTGCTTCTTCTTCGTCTCCTTCTCCTTCTCCCTCTCCCTCTCCCTCTCCGTCTCCTTCCTCCTCCTCCTCCCCTCCTTCCTCCTCCTCCCCCTCCTCCCTCCTCCTCTTCCTTCTTCCTTCTTCCTCCTTCCTCCTCCTCCCTCCTTCCTCCTTCCTCCTCCTCCTCCTCCTTCTCCTCTCTCTCCCTCTCCCTCTCCCCCTCCCCCTCCTCCTCCTCCTCCTCTTCCTCCTTTCCCTTTTCTTTTTCTTTGTAATGCCACTGGGGATTGAGCCCAGGGCCCCACACATGCTAGGCAAGTGCTCCACTAGGAGGGCATTTCTTCAGTTATGTGCATGCATGTGTGTGGTCACATGGCAAGGCTGGAATCAGAATGACCAGCAGACTTTTGTGAACAGATACCTCCCTAGAAGTTTGTAGACTCTCTGTCCCCATGGAAAATCTCTCCCTTAGGCATGATGAGGTGAGGAAAAATTGAACTTGAGATCCATTCTTTCTGATTATAATGCCATAAATATGCCTGGAATCAACATAGCTGCAAAGGTGATGATCTTTAGATTATCTTAAGGAGGCATGAAAAGGCCGGGCATGGTGGCACATACCTGTCATTCCAGTACTCCGGAGGCTGACACAGGAGGATCACAAGTTCAGGCTCACCTTGGGCTACATGGTAAAACCCTGTCTCAAAAAGAAAAAAAGAAGGCAAAGACATGCAAGCAAATGACTTGTCAGCATCTCATGGGTGGAGCTAGGGAAGAAGCAGATCTCACGCACACTCATACGTGACCGTCAGGCTGTTGGAATAAGAATTCCTAACTTGTGTTTTCCTTCAAATCTTCCTCTGCCAGAAACTCATTTTAACCAGCAGTGCCAGTGTCACTTTTGAGGGCATCGACATCAAAAATGGAACAGAAGACCGCCCTTATGCCATGAAACCCATCGACTACTACACAGAGACTAAGATCTTACAGGAGAGAGTATGTACTGAGATTGGTGGAGGGAGTGGACATTCTTCAGAGAAATGTGTAGGAATGTAGGGAGTTAGTATTCCGAGACCTTAGTACCGAACTTGGAAAGGACACTTTATGAGTGAAATGAAATTTTAAAGTAAGAACAGAGCAGTTTAATGTGATCAGACACTGCTCTGAGTATTTTCTGGAAACAGTCACATAAGGTAGGCACTGGTATCATTGCCAGATTACAGGTGGGAACACTGACACACAGAGGGATCCAGAACCTTCCTCAAGGGGTACCTGACTTCCCCCTGGCTGCTTGGCAGCAGTCTGAGTTGAGCATTCAGGCTGCCAGGGCTCTGGGGACTCTGACAGCTGCTAGCTCCAGGTGAGCTATTACCGTCACCCCAAGGCCACCTTAAGCTGCAGGCTGAGGGTGCTCCTGATCCTTAGACAGCTCACCTTAGCTGGGTAGTTGTCACTTTGCCCCAGCTGGAGCTTAGCACTAAGCTGGTGTGAGTCCTCCTGTACTGCCTGACAGCTCAAGGAGACTCGAGGGCCTCCCAAAACCAGGAGGTCCAGACTTGGCCTTTGGCAAGCTGAAGTCCTGTGTCCACGCCATGTCATCCTACTCTGTGGGGCTCCTACTTGCTGTGGGCTTTAAACTGTTTTACTAACAACAAACCAAATGTGATGTTGATCTAGGAACCCTTGAGCTCCACTCTCTTTAATAACAGATGAGCCTGGGAGAAGTCAGTCAAAGGCTTGCCTGGTCATGTTCTCCATCACCATAGGGACCACAGGCTTGGCAGCAGGGCCGAGAAGCTCTGGGAATCTGCTGAAAGAGGCAGCCTCTCTACTGTTAGGCAGCTTTGATCGCTATAAACTCAATTAATGTTGTTGTTGTTAGGTGCCACCAAGTCATGCCCGACTCATAGAGACCCTCATAGGGTTTTCAATGGCTCACTGTTTCAGGATTGCCTCGGGAATGGATTTCCAGATCCTTCTCCCATTTTTGCAGTGCTGGGAATTTAACTCGGGATCTCAGAGACTGCAGAGCAGCGCTCTACCAACTGAGCTAAATCCCAGCCCCAAACTCAATCAATAAGTAACTTAAATGACCATGACTGAAATTTGTATAAGAATTTTGCCATCATGGAGCAGAACTCATAGGTAACCTGATACAACAGTAACTACTTAGCAAGTGTGCACGCTCTTACTGAGACAATTGGCGTGGGTCACCTCATTTAATCTGCATACAGTCCTGGCGGGGTAGGTATCTCTGTGATCCCTGTTTTTACTAATAACACAAGAAATCCTTTGGGAAGTCTTGTTACTTTTGAGGCAAAACTTGTCGCTTGACAAAGGAGACACATTCTGCAGAATGCCCTATTGGGTGCTACTGTTGTTGTGGGAACATCACAGAGTGTACTCGCTCAAACCCAGGTGGCTATGATATCACTGGACAATACCACCCCGTGGGACCACCATTTTGGATGAGTCTGTTTGGATCTAAGCATTGTGTGGCACTCCAGGGTTCCATGCACCCTCACTAAAGACATCTTTCCCTCCTATAGCAGTGTCTTTTGCTCCCCTGCTGCTGCCTTGTTTCTTGTAGGCCACCCTTCAGGCCTTTCTTCTGGGTCCACTTGGGTTTGCCTTGCCTGAACATCCCGGGCCTGGGGAGATGTGTGGCCAGCATGTGGCACTTAAGCCAGAAGCCCTTTTGGTGGTGACAGCCTCAGTGGAGGCTCATGGCTATCATTAATTGGCACTTAGATGTGTTCCAGCAGCTGTTGCTGAGGTCCATCTTAGGCTTTGAACCCAAACCCGGGCCTTTGGATTTGATTTCACGGGTTTTCACCCAGCCTTCTCCTGCATTGTCAGATTTGGGAGGATGAATGGACCAGAGAGGGAGTCTTGAATTACCCTAGTGACTGACATGGGTTATTATCGCAAGGCTGACCCCTGCCTGGTATCCTGCTCACCAGCAGAGTGCACCATCTGTCTGTCCATCCTGTGTGCCAGCATGGCTCAGACTGAGGGTTTCAAGTGGACACTCTCATGCTCTCCTTCAGGCAGTGCTAGATGCCAACGATCCCGAGAGGAATTTCTTCACCACAGCCATCCGCCCTCATGGCATCTTTGGTCCAAGGGACCCCCAGTTGGTCCCCATCCTCATCGAAGCAGCCAAGAAGGGCAAAATGAAGTTCATGATTGGGTAAGTCCACACCTCTTGCGCTTCTCCACCCCTCCCTGAGCCATGGGAACCCACACTCAGAGAATGCTTAGTCAGTGACCCAGCAGCTTCGTGACAGTTTTAGCCTGTGTAGGCTGCAGTAACAAAATCCCTTAGACTGGGTAACTGAGAAAACAGTAGTTCTTAAGACTGGGAAGTCCAAGAACAAGGCATCAGCAAAGTTGATGCCTGGTGAGCACCCATTCCTCACAGATGGTGACTGTTAGCTATCCTCCCGTGGCATAAGGGGCCCATGGGCTTCCTCTAGCCTCTTGTACAAGGGCACTGATCCCATTCATGAGGATGGAGCTCTCAAAGCCTAATCTACCCCGCAAAGCCCATGCTGCTTGATCCCATAACATTGGAGGCTATGTTCCAACACACAGATGTTGGGGGGATACAAACATTCAGACCGTAGCAGAGACCTTCTCTGTTGTCCCTCATATTCATTTCTTGGGGCTGCCATAACAAATTGCCACAAACTTAGTGATTAAACCAACAGAAATGGATTCTCTCATTGTTATGGAGGCCAAATGTCCAAATTGAAGGTAGTGATGGGTTAGTTCCTTCTGGAAGCTGTGAGGGAGACTCTCTTCCAGGCTTCTCTCTGAGCTTCTGGAAGTTGTCAGCAATCCTTGGTGTTCCTTGCTTGTTAATATATCTGTCACATCTCTGCCTCCATGTGCACATGGCCAATTTCCGTGGCTTCTAAGTCTACATTTTCCTCTTCATAGAAGGGCATCAGTCATTGGCTTTAAGGCTCATCTTACTTCAGTATGACCTTAATTATTTAGATCTGCAAAGACCCCATTTTCACATAAGGACACCTTCACAAGTTCCAGAGGGACACAGGTTCAACCCATATAACCTCTCAAACAGGCTACAAAGACCTTTTGATTTCCGTTAAATTAATTAACGGAAATTAAGGAAACTGAGGCTCAGAGGGGAAGTGATCCACCTAGAGTCAAGGACTAGGGCCTTGAATCTTTGCATCTAGAAGGCAATTGGGAGTGTCACATTCCTCCTCGAGGAGAGCACAGGAAGAGGGGCCCCTGCAACAGGTGTAGCTGTCTCCCAAACACACCTCATCATCATTTCTTTTCTCTCTCTTCTCCCTTACTTTCCCCCCTTCTCCCTGCTTCTTACTAAGCCTACTGGCACCCTGATTGACACCCAGATTACAAAGGCACTGGTAGGAAACTGAGACCAGCGCTGGTCACACTGGGATAGAGTGGGTTGGGGTGGGCAGGGCACTGAGCTTTCGTGTTCATTGGTTGGCCCTTACATAGTCCACTTCCTCCCTAGGCCACAGGAGTCCTGGGCTACTACACTTCTTTATCTGGCCTCCAGGCATGCCAGGGACAGACACTGTTAGGCAGTGGTCATGCTGCAGGTGGCAGTCTCTGAAGTGCCCCCACACAGGGGCCCCACTAGCCTTGCAGCTGTGTGCTCCCAGCATGACCAAGCTGTTCCTTGTGTACCTGCAGAAATGGGGAGAACTTGGTGGACTTCACCTTCGTGGAGAACGTGGTCCATGGGCATATCCTGGCTGCAGAGCACCTCTCCCGAGATCCGGCTCTAGGTGGGAAGGTAAGGCAGCTGCTGCTCTTAGCACTTAGGACCCTTTTGAGCCAGGCTCGAGGCCTTCCAGTAGGGAATTCTCTATCATTGCAGCATCACATTACTTGGGGCCACCAAACTCCAGGGCTGATCAGAGGCTCGGGACATGTTCTCTATGGAATATGTGGCCACTCCAGCCTGGTTCCCACATTCACTGGGCAGGGTGCTTACTCCTCACTCTTTCTCCTACATCTTCCTCAAGTTTCCACTTTCCCCCTGGCTCACACGTGCCCACACTGCTCGGGCCTGTCGCCCTTCCAGTGGGGTGATATATCTGAATCTCCTGGCATTTGGTTCCCAAGAGACAGAGCAGAATTGGGAGAACCTGCTCAGTCTCCCTCACCCTCACCTCCCACTCCTAAGACCCCTGTCTTCCTTTTTTCTCAGTCCTAGTGTTCGAGTCCCTCCTCAGTACCGGGTCCTTTTTTATTCTCCTGAACCTCTGCCATCTTTCCACTCATAATTTTGGTAGGGGATTGGGTGTGGCTTTGGATTTAGAACAAACATAGCATGTTCGAGAAATGTAATGTGACCCATTCATTGCATCTGAAGATAAGGAAAAGAGTTTTATGTAAATCAGTAATTAAGTTAACAAATGTACCTTCTTGACTGCAATCTAAGCTTCACTTAAAATCCTGGCCCATAGATAAAACTTGTGTTGCCCTGAATGCTGCCCATTCACAGAGCCTGACGGACTACGATGTGCTGCAGCAGCTAATTATAGGAGGAGGCCTAATAATATATACCTGTGTTTTGCTGCCCTGAACAAGAGCTATGGCAGGCAGGGACTGGCAACTAATTTCCCACAGTACGAGTTGGGGGCTGAGCCAGGTGCAGCCTGTTCACCTGTACAGCTGGGGCAGAGTTTCTCACTTTTTGTCCCCCTGCCAGGCATTTCACATCACCAATGATGAGCCCATCCCTTTCTGGACATTCCTGTCCCGCATCCTGACAGGCCTCAATTATGAGGCCCCCAAGTACCACATCCCCTACGGACTGGCCTACTTCCTGGCTCTCCTGTTGTCCCTGCTGGTGATGGTCATCAGTCCCTTCATCCAGCTCCAGCCCACTTTCACGCCAATGCGGGTTGCACTGGCTGGCACATTCCACTACTTCAGCTGTGAAAAAGCCAAAAAGGTCATGGGCTACCGGCCTCTGGTCACCATGGATGATGCTGTGGAGAAGACTGTACAGAGCTTTCACCACCTGCGGAAGGTCAAATGAGGTGCCCTGGAAACCAAGCCATCTCGACGTGTGCCCTCGCCAATAACTCCCCTGTGTGCGAATGAACTAATATATTTCAAATGAGATTTTCCTGAGCTTACGACTCGCCTTGCTAGTTAGACAAAAGCATGCCTTGCCCCGCTGTGACTATGCGGGTGACAAGAACAGCAGACATTTCTGCCTTTACAACATTGGATTTGGATTTCTCACAGCAGGCAACCTCACATTCTACTATTTTGTTCTCTGTGTCTTTATATCTCCTCCTCTCTTTGGTTCTTTTTCTCTATTTTCTGGGTTCCTGATCACAAAGACCATCATGAAGTCACTCATTTCATTCCAGTGTCCTTGTATATATTTGAGGAAGCTGTAAGAAATAAAAAGTCTATTTGGTGATTGAGGATGGCAGACCAAATTATTTCCATGCAAACCTATACCAGAGTAGAAGTTGCTGCTATTCAAAGAACTGCATCTTAACAATATCCTAGAAGAAAAGCAGAGATTGTAAACCAAATGGGTGAGACTTCAAATGTGTATTTCATACCAACAGTTTATTGTAAAAAAAAAAAAAAAGCATAAATGACTATAATCCCCCCATCCCTGGGCGGAGAAAGACTGCTAGTTTTTCACCTCCATAAATGCCTCCAACTTCTCTTTCAGGGACTATTGCAGTGCCTGCTGCATTGTTTTTTCATAAAACTTTTCCATTTTTCAACAGAGTCCTGTTGTCATTTTTTTAGTGGCAAGGCAGTGATCTGGAGTGGTGGCATGCTACATTAGCTAATGAGGACATGGGGCTGGTTGGCAGTAAAGAAACTTTTATGTTAAAAGGAACACAGTCTTACCAGAGATAGCGGCACACTACCCTCAACATTGTCCTTCCAGCTTCCTTTTAGAAAATGCTAGCACCTATCTGGATCAAAGACCTTCCCTGCTGACCTCCAGATTGTGCAGCCCCTTCCTATCTCCTACAGTATAAGCTTTTAGCCACTGACAAAGTAC
Organism: Pedetes capensis; assembly: GCA_007922755.1. NCBI lineage: Eukaryota > Metazoa > Chordata > Mammalia > Rodentia > Pedetidae > Pedetes > Pedetes capensis. The sequence continues at coordinate 10,693 of VMDO01021829.1, read as the reverse complement.
CTGAGATAAGCAGCGTATAATTTTGCTTCAGTTTCAGAAGGCTTCGTCCATGGCCTGTTGGCTCCGTCGCTTCGAGACCTACAGCAAGGCAGCAGAGTGCAAGCTGGAGCTATTTACCTCAGGGAAGCCAGGATGCAAAAGAGAAAGCAGAGGCTAGAGTCCCACTAGGCCCTTGAAAGGCATGCCCCCCCCATGACCTAACTTCCTTCCTCGAAAGTTTCTACCGCCTCACAGTACTGCCATGGGACAGGGTCCAGCCTTCAATACAGGAACCTATAGGGGACATTTAAGATCCAAACTACAGCATCTACTTCCTCTTTCTGTCCACTCGTTCACTCTGTGCATATTCACTGGGGGCCACCCTGACCTTCAGTAGCGAGTAAAACAGACACAGCTCCTGTCTGCCTGGAGCAGACATTGTAGTGGGGCCACACAAGCCAATACATAATTGGAAGCTGTTCTGAGCTGCAAAACGGAAAAGTGCAGGGGACCATGGGCAAGAGATGGGCCTGTGAGTGGACCTTGCCCAGATGGAAATTGAGGTAGAGTCGTCACAGAAGCACTGTCCACTCAGACCTGAAAGATGAGGAGGGTTTCTTTGGAAGAGGCTGAGGGAGTCTAAGCGCCCAGCTGGCTAAGCAGGTGCCCTCTCCACCTGGGAGTGCTTTGTCCACTCCTTGTATCTCCCTGCATTCCTCACCTAGGCCCACTCACCCCCATACCCATTTGGAGAAAGTCCAACTGCCAGGAAACCTTAGCCTCAGGCCCACTGAGAGCTTGTTAGAAATAAAAAGGAGCAGGTCCCAACCCAGACCTACTGAATTAAGAGTCTAAAGGTGGGCCTTGCACTCCATGTCCAAAAGCCCTACAGATGGTTCCAGACCACTGAAATGGCCTCTCCCAGGTCACTGAGCCTGGCCAGAGCCTCAGCTCAGCCATGGCAAGACAGAACTTGCCCTATCACAGGTCCAAGTCCTGGGGCCCACCCATTCCATTCCTGGTGACTAGTGGCCTCAAATGCCTTCCTAGTGCATGGATCTACACCTCTGCCTCTCCCATATCGCCCTTGTCTGGAGAATCAGTGCCAAGGAAAGGCAGTTCTCTCCCAGCTTGGAGACAGTAAGAGCCCATTGCCAACTTCTGCATGTCCACTGGGGTGATCTCTCGTTTCAGTCCCTCTTCCTTCCCCATCACCACTGACCTAGTTCAGCACCAGACCCCGTTTGCACCTAGGTCAGTATCATGAGAGCCAGCCTCTGAGCATCCAGGGTAGACCTAGATCCTGCTGCTCCACTGGGAATGCTTCAGCAGGTCCTGATGTTCTCAGCTTGCCTCTCCAGCTGCTTCTCCGGCATTCCAGCCGAATTCAGCCATGGTCATACGTGCCTTTGTCCAGACTACCCCAGCTGCTGAGAGTGTCCTCTCCCCACTGTGTCCCCAGGTCCAGAATGGCTAGGGCTCTCCCCGGAAATCCTAGCCTGATCTGTCCTTTCTCTCATGATTCCCAGTTTGTGGCCCTTGATCTTTACCTCATTTCATAAATTCCCTATTTGTGCTTTTTCCCACCCCCAACAAGCCAGGAGCTCCTTGAGGGCATAGCCAACTAGTGTTTCCACAGCACAGAGTAGGTGCTCAGGACATGCAGGTAATCATCTCCCTGGCTTGGGATCCTAGAGTAATAGTGCCACAAAAACACCCCAAGAAATAGGGAAGGGAGAAGCCAGCCGGACTTGGTTGAAACAGGAAGTCCCAGACCCAGCATTCAACTGTATATTGGACCCAATTCGATGGCACCTAATGACAACAATAATGCATTCCATAAATTGGACACAGCCTAGCCAAGTGTGGTGACACTCTGTGGTCCCAACATTCAGGAGGCTGAAGCAGGAGGATTAAGAGTTTGAGGCCAGCCTTCACTACATAGCAAGTTCCAGGACAGTATGGGATACATAGTGAAACTCTGTCTCAAAAAAAAAAAAAAAGAATGCTTTGAGTGTGTCTTTTGTAGGGAGATGCCATATAGCTTTCACCAGTTTGTCAAAAAGGACTGTGTCCTAATAAAAATACAAGCCAATAGTGTGGGGGCCAGCAGCTATGAGAAGGCCTGCTTTGGAGGGAGGGTCCAAGAGAGACAAACTAAGGGCAGAGTGGGTGTCCTCACGTGTGTGTGTTCCTGAATTAGCTGGTGACTGTGGGCTCCAGGACACCAAAGCATGGAAGGAACAGAACCCAGGCAAAGGCATGCTCACTGACTCCAGCCACAGCCCTCCGGGCTCTGCTGTATATTGCTGTCTGCTGACAAGGACCTCCAGCCACTCTTCCTACCTCACAAAGCCCTTGGCTTGCTGAGTGAGACACCCAGCACTGGTAGAAAGGTCTCCCTCCACCCCTCCCTGAGCGCAGCTTTCGCTGATGCTGTTCCCTCCAGCTCTTCCAGCTACACTGGTTCCTCTGCCCAGCACAATGGGGCATCTGGTCACTCTTTCCAATTCCATGTCCAACATTAGTTTCTCCTTACAGCTTTCCCCTCCCCTCCCCCACAGGTCTCTCTCCTCCAGCTCCCTGCATCTCTATGAAAGCACTTCAGTCACACAGTAACCACCAGCCAAGCTTCTCCTCAGAGGCCACGGGCTTTCTGTTCATTACCAGCTCCAGGGAAGGTGCCCAGTAAGTATGCTCAGACTGGAAGGGTGTTTCTGGAAGAAAGCCGCCAACTCCCACATTGGCCAGCTGGGGGAGCCCCAGAGAAAAGAAACCATGGCCAAAGGCACTCAAGGGCAGTTAATAGAACCACAGTGGGACCACCAGCATGGATTCCTAGCAGGCCTCCTTTACGATTACCCGTTCATATTCAGGCAGCCTAGTGAAGCAGCCCCTAGGTGTCTGTCAGCTTGTCGTGCTGTGGAGGCTTGCGTATTGTTGTGATGCTGAAAGCTATGCCACTGGTATTTCAGATACCAGCAGGGCCACCCATGGTGGACAGGTTTTAGCTAAACTTCCAGAGTAAGACAGACTAAGGGAAAGGACCTGGCAGCCCACTCTCAAAACAATTAGCCATTGAAAACCCTATGAATAGCAGAGAAGTACTGTCAAATGTTGTTGTTGTTGTTGTTGTTGGGTGCCGTTGAGTCAGGTCTGACTCATAGCAACCCTATAAACAACAGAATGAAACACTCCCCAACTCTGTGCCAGGCATACAATCATTTTTATGTTTAAGCCCAATGTTGCAGCCACTGTGTCAATCTAGTTGAGGGTCTTCCTTTTTGTTGTTAATCTGCCACTCTCCCAAACATGATGCCCTTCTCTGTTGGAGTTCACTCTAGCCTGGCAGAGTAACAGAGCTTGCCTCAACCTGCGTACTCGGGGACCCTTGGAAATAGGCAAGAGCCAGTGGCACCAAAGAAGGACTTCAGGAGCCTTCTTACAAACAGGAACAGAATTTATTAAGCTGCACCTACCAAAGTGAACAAAAGGGGGTGTAGCACAATGACACTCAATGAAAATGTCCCACCGTGTGTCTCCTGTTGCCTCTTGCAGCTTACCTTCTCTGCTCTCCTCCTTCCCAAGGCAGGGAAAATAAAGCACAGAGCTCTTTGTGTCTTGCTTGGAGCCTTTGATGCTTCGGAGGTCCTGAGCTTGACACGGAGTCTTGCTTGTAGTCCTCAGATGTCTTCACTGATAGTGCTGGAGGTTGCAGGTTTCAGGAGTAGGGTGTGGGGTCGGGTTTGAAATGACTTGGAAAGCAGGTGAACAGGGGAGGTCCAAGAATGTAAGGGACAAAAGGGGAACTAGTAGTTTCAGTGGTGGTTTATATAGCTTCTATGAAGGGGGCGTGGACCCAAAAATAGCCAATCAGGGAGCTGCTTGTACCGGGGGTGGCAGTTATGTAACTAGGGAATTGAAAAAGAAAAATTTAGGTGCAGGCCAGGCCAATCACCAAGCTTCCTTTTCTGACCAATCAGGTGGCTCTGGGCAGCCAATCAGATTGAAAGAGGCCATACCAGAGCTAGGCTGTTTGGGAGCCATCTTGGATCACTCATTGGGAGGGGTAGGAGTAAAGAAGGTGAAAGGTGAACTGGGACTTGGGCAGCCATATTGGCTCTTAGTGAGTCAAATAGGTCCCAGTCTAGATTCCTGGGTTAAAGGTGACCAGAGGTTGGAGAAGCAGGAACAGGGCAGGATGTGGGGAGGGCTCAGACCTCGGCTGGTACCAAGCAAGCCTCAACCTGGGCACCCTCCTGGTCCACCCCGGGGGTGTCCAGATAATTCCCTATACTTCTCCAGGGATTAGTCCATCCTGACTACATGTCCAAAATATGTAAGACACAGTCTAGCCATCCTTCCTTCCAACAAGCACTCTGGTTGCGCTTCTAAGACAGATCTGTTGGTTCTTTTGGCAGTCCATGGTATATTCAGTATTCATCTCTAGCATCATAATTCAAAAGCATCAAATCTTCTACTGTCTCCATGTAGTGCTGGAAAATGAGCACCCCCCAGGCTGGAATACATTCAAGAAATGACTAGAGAAGAGCCACCTCCTCAAACTAGTCGACCTTAATGACAAGAATGGAATAAATCCTCCAGGATCTCCATTTGCTGATATGGCACAACTCAAAATGAGAAGAAGCACATTTGGCTGAAACATTAAAAAATCACAGTGTTGGGCAGCATTTCATTCTGTTTTATATAGGGTTGCCATGAGTGGGATCCAACTCGAGGGTGCTTAACAATAATGTGGCAGATTTGCCCCTACATGAAGAAACAGGATACACGCTCCAATATGACAAGCTCTAACCTGAAGGGCTCAAAAGACAGCTAGTTAGGGACTATGGGAAGGAAAAGAGATGTGATAGAAGACATTAGAATTATCCACTCAAATATGGACCTCTTTTCACCAGCACTACTTAGCCATTGATTGTGGAATATTCCAAATGATGGTGGACCCAGAGTAGTACTTTCTCTTTGTCAGGTCTGCCTCCTACCTGCTCAGCCCCAGGAGGCTTGTTCACATCAGCTCCTTGGGCTCTGAGAATTTGCCAGGGAACTTTCAAGAGTGACCTAGGTAGGGGGAAAGAAGGGGAGAGAAAAAAGGCAGTGTGTTCCCCAGCCACCATTTTGAGACATGTTCTGTAGCAGGTACTTGGAAACATACCCCACTAGCTTTATTCCTCATGGGAAGAAGGGGAATGTCATTTCAGAAAATATTAACTGGACACCTGCTCTATTCAAAGGGAGGCAGAAGTGACTAAGATAGAGCCCTGACCCTGAAAGAGTTCTGCAGGAAAAATGAAATGCCACAATTAACCAAAGTGTTCCTTGCATTAAGAGCAGGAATGGGCAAACTGTGAACCTGGACTCACATCAGGATAGCTATTGTTTTAAAAAAAACAGGTAGTGAGTATGTGGAATCCTTGTGCACTGTTGATGGGAATGTAAAATGGCACAGCTGCTATAGAAAACAATATGGCCTTTCCCCTTCTCCAAATTAAACATAGAATTATGATGTGATCCAGCAATTCCACTTCTGAGTACATGCCCAAAGGAATTGAAAGCAAAGTCTTGAAGAGATATTTGTGTACCCACATTCATAGCAGTATTACTCAAAATAGCCCAAATGTGGAAGCAGCCCAAGTGTCCATCAATAGGTGAATGGATAAACAAAATGCAATATACATACAATGGAGCTTATCCAGGCTTAAAAGAGAAGGAAATTCTGAGACAGATTACAACACAGATGTAACTTTGAGAACATTATGTTGAATAAAATAAGCCATCACAAAAAGACAAATTCTCAATGATTCCACTTCTATGAGGGACCTAGAGTAGTCAAATCCATACAGACAGTAAGTAGAATGGTGTGCCAGTGGCTGGGGGAAGGAGTTGACACAGTAGCATTTGTGTTTGGATGGTGGGAAAATGCAAGGAGAGGGACCAGAGGCAGGGGACCAATGGGGAACTACTCCCATAGTCCAAGAGAAGGATGATAAGTGTGTGGCTGTCCTGGAAAAGTGGTAATGAGAAGAGGAGCAAACATAACCGAGCATAACTGTACTAGAATGGACAATACTTGGTGATTAACTAGATGTGGGGCTAAGGAAGAAGTGGAGCCAAAGATGACTAGGAGGTTCAGACGTACAGGAGTAGGTGGCTAAAGATGTCTTTTGCTGATCTAGGGACCCAGAAGAAGAGGGCAAGATTTGGGCAGTGGCAAGGAAGAGACTGAATTCCCTTCTGGCCATGGTGTTGCTGAACGTTTGAGCTTCCAGGTGGAAGTGTCTAGAAGGCAAGAGACAGTTGACAGATCTTGGCCTACTACTGCTACTTGAAGCCATAGGAGTGCAAGAGGCTGAAGAATGGGACCTGAGAATTAAGAGAGGCCAAAAACTAGGGTGCCAAGGAGATCTAGGGGGAAAAGGGTCCAGGATAAGAGGTGGGTCAGCAGGGCTAAGGAGGAATGCTGAGCAACATGATAAAAGCAGGTTGTGGTAAAGAGGGCCCTCCTCAGCCATCCAGCACATTCCCAAATATTTGGAAAGACACCTGCCCGGGCATTCTCTCCTTCAAGTCCTCACAAGCCTGTCAAGTCCAGCAAGGTCTGTTATCTCCACTTTCTGTAGTAAGCCCAAAGGCTCAGAGAGGAAAAGGGACTTTCTCAAGATACAGAGTGAGTTAGTGGTAGAGTTGAGCCTTGACCCCAGAGTAGTGGCTCCCCAACCCAATATCTTCTTGCCAGAAGACCTTCTGTTCTCTTAGGATGATCCTGACAATTTTGTCTCTGCACTGAATGGGGACACTTGATTTATTTGTTTCCTATAGTTGTTATCCCCCACGTGTCTGTCCGTTTGTCACACTGTGGGGGCTTCCATGTTGCTGTGTTGCTAAAAGCTATGCTACCAGTATTTCAGTTACCAGCAGGGCCACCCATGGTGGACGGGATTTGGCTAAGCTTTTAGACTATGACAGACTAGGGGGAAGGACCTGGCAGCCCACTCCCAAAACAATAAGCCATTGAAAACCCTCTGAATAGAAGAGAAGCACTGTCAGATATAGTGTGCACGGCACAGTGTTGAGTAGTGTTTCGTTCTGTTCTACATAAGATCTTTATGATTTGGACTCTACTCAATGGCACCTAACAACAACAACCTGGTTATTATATCAAATTACCACCAACTCAGTGGCTCTTATACTTCTGAGGGTCAGAAGTTCAAAATCAGTTTCACTAGGGTAATGTTACAGATGTCACACCTGGTTGCTTCTGGAGGCTGAGGAAGAAACCCATTTTTGTGCTTTGTTAGAGCTTTTAATGGCCACCTATTTTCCTCCATCTTCAATCTCTGCTTCCACTATCCTGTTTCCCTCTGACTCTCTCTGATGAGGAAATACCTAGATAATCCATCTCCCCATTTCAAGACTCTTAATGACATCTGCAGAGTGCCTTTTGCCATATAAGGCAACAATGGTTTCTGAGGGTTAGGACAGGGACATGGGGGGGGGAGGGGTGCATTATTCAACCTACCACAATGGCTACTGAGGTAACTGACACCTAGAGAAAACCTCCTCTGGCTGGTGGGGTGGTAGGACAGGAGTGTCCTGGTCCTCTAAGGTTTGCTTGACAAATCCTGTGAAGCCTAGCACAAAGTGGTGAGGCAGAATTAGCTTAGGCAGTGGCCCCCGACAGAGTCTGAAGCCCGGTCACTGCAGGAAGACCCAGAAAGAGAAGGGTGCTGAGCAGTTTGCTGAGGCATGAGAACTAGTGGGGCCTAGTTATGAGGCTAGGCTCCAGCTGGAAGAGGGGTCAAACAGAAGGCAAGTCCTAACAGATTCAATTGCCACAAATCCAGGGCGAGGCAGCCGGAGAAGCTGGCTAGGAGAGGCAAGGCCTTGGATAAAGTGCTGCAGGGCTTCCTACTCCATTCTCCAACCTACCTTGCAAGGGCCCCTGCATACCTTCCAACAGGCCAAGGCCCTTGAGCAAACTGTGTTAGAGCCCTCCAGCCCTGTCTGCCAGAACCATTCAGACCATACACTGATGATTGCAAAACTGTACTGAGGTCACCAGCAGGATGTTGCTGAGAAATGTGGGTGGATCTGCCTGAGAATCCAGTGGCCCAGGTGAGCAAGCGCTTGTTCCAGCACTGCGGCCAGGCTTGGAACTGGAACCTCCTATACTACGTCTGGGCCTCCAGTGCCAGCAAGGGTGGGACTCAGACCTGGGCATACCCTTGTGTACCCTGTTTGAAGGTGGGATTAGCATTTAGGGGAGGGAAGCACACAGGCTGAGCCAAGGCCTCCCATCCACCGATAGCCCAACACAACGGGTTTCCAATGGCCCCGTTGGCCCCGAGACCAAACCTGCTGAGGCCAGGCCCTGGGAGGGAGGCTGTGGTGAGACCCAGAGTGCCAAGGGTCCACTGCAGGCTGTCCAGGTCCAGAAAGGAGTAAAGGAGGGGAGATCAGATGGCCACTGTTGTGCATAACATTGTGTCCCTTGAAAACATGCTATAGTCCTAAATTTGGATAGCTGTGATGTGACCTTATTGGAAAATGGAGTCTTTGTGGATGTAATCAAGTTAGGATTAGGGGATCCTACTCCAATTGTCATGGTGTCCTCATAAGAAGAGGAAGTAGAGACAGACACAAGAGGGCAGCCAGCCATTTGGAAGAAGCAGAGATCAGAGCCATGTGGCCCTAAGCCAAGGGACACCTGGGGCTACAAGAAGCTGGAAGAGACAAGGAAGGGTCCTCCTCAGAGGCTTTTGCAGGAGCCTGGCTCAGCTGACACCAAAATGGAGAGAGAATCTATTTCTCTTTTTTTAAGCCTTCTAGTTGGTGGTCCTTTGTTCCAGCAGCTCTAGCAAGTTGACCAAGGCTCTTTCACACATGCCTGCTGACAGCCTCGCAAGGCAGAGGTAGACATGTTGCCTGTCCTCCCCTTCTCAGCCAGTGCTTCCCACTGCTGCTCCAGCTGTGAATAAACAGTGCACCTCATCTTCAAAACACTTTGGAATACTAATTAACTGTCAGTTAATTGGATGAAATAACGTGAAGCCCTAGTGACATCATCTCCATCCTGTGCCCAGATCTAGCCACAAGCAGAGTCTGGTGACTGCTGGGCTACGAGCCTTGTCTTGTGGTAACATGTTGTGCCTTTTCCAGCCATCCCACAGAGCGCAGCTGGGTAGGGCCCTCTACTCACCTCGGCTCCCTCCACTGTGAGCACACTTAGCCAGTCCAGCACACACAATGCAAATGGTTTCTGTGCCTGAGCGTGTATGTTAACCACATACCTTAAACTGTCCACACATCACCAAAATGGTGCACAAAAACTCATGTCCTTTCCCATTGTTCTCTGTGACTCTGAGGGCCCATGTAGGCCCTCTGCTGTTTCTGTTCAGGCCCCCAGTGGGCAAGTAAGTGCTTGTAAGGTTCTAGGGAGGAGCCTGCCAGAAGCCACAGGGCATGGTGAGGAGGGGCAGAGCTGGGGCTGTCCCCACCATGCTGGCCTGTTTGGTGGTCAGACAGTAGGCAAGCCATGGTGGACCGAATCAGGAGATGGGTCAGAATACTGCCTCTAACTCCACCACTAATTAACCTGAGCTTGGCCACAGCCCCGTCCCAGGTCTCTCTGACTCCATGCTGTCTCCTCTTCACCCTCCACCCAGCGGCCAGGCAGATCCACTCTTGACAGCTTCACACATGTGTCCCAACAGATAGATCTGAACATGATCAGCAATAGAAAGACCATCTTCATTCAATAACAAAGGAAGGCATCCCGGTTCAATTCTCTTCCAACACTTCAGATTATGAAAGAAAAAAAGACACTTTAAACCCCTACAACTGTAGTGTTGGCTTTCGTGTTTTATAACTTTTTATTGAAGCATAATATATATTAAAAGCAGTGCATATCATATATCAGGGGCCAGCTTGATGACTGCTCACAGCAAAAACATATCCACATAAACATACCCAGGCAAGGAATCAGCTTATTTCAGCTCACAGTCTTATAAATTTCAATCCATGATTGATTTGTTGCTTTGGGCCTGTGGTGAAGGCAGCACATCATAAGGTGAGAGCATGGTGGAGCAAAACTGCTGCCCTCATGACTGGAAGGTGAAAGAAAGAAAGGGGAAGAGACTGGCCCCACACTCCCCCGCAAGGGAACGCACTCCCATCCTGATGGGATGCACTCCCCAATGACCCACCACCTCCCACCAACCCCCAGCTCCTAAAGGCTCCACCACTTCCCAATAGCACCACCCTGGGGACCAAGCCTTTACCACATGAGCCCTTGAGGGACACTCAACGCCCAAACCACAGCATGCCCAAGAGGATGTGGAAGCTCTTTCCCCTCTACCTCACTCAGTGCCACTCTTTCTTTTGGCTGTTCCTAAGTTGTATCCTTTATAATAAACAGTAATAGTAACAGTAAAGTGTTTTCTTGATTTCCATGAGCCATTCTAGAAAATTATTGTATTTGAGGGGAGGATGGTGGGAACCCTGGAGGTTTCAGTAATGAATCCTGTCAACCACTCACAAGAAGCTAGGGCAAGAGGGAACACTCCCTAATAGGGACAGATGGAAGAGGAAAATGATAGTCCAATCCCATGCCTGAGCATAGATGTCAAGAAAGAAAGGAGAGAGAGAGAGAAAGAGAGAGAGAGAGGAAGGAAAGCAGGAAGGAAGGAAGGAAGGA
>VMDO01021828.1:0-34314 GCA_007922755.1 Pedetes capensis | reverse complement strand
ACACATAAAGTAATAATTTAATTGTTGGATTAGGAAGGATAAACTAATTTTATATTTAATATAATGTATATTTTTTTCCAATGACAAGTGTTTTATTGATTAATTTTCTCGTACTTATTTTTATTGGACTGAATCCATGTCCAGTTTTAAGTTAGACCTTTTACAATTTCACTAGGGAAAGTACTTAGATTATTTACATATGGAAGATGACTGTGATCATCAGCTCTATGTTGATGCATAATTGGTAGATAATAGGAAGCTTTTCCTAGAGGGGACTCCTATTGTGACTGTGACTTAATAAATCTGGCACATATTGTTCGTATATAACCAATTTAAAATTGCACTGACACCTGCAATTGTTATGGATTTTTGTATGTGTGGCTCCTTCAACTATTAGCGCCTTGTACAGATGTTCTAATGTCTTTAAATGTCATTTAGTCTCATTGCTGCTTCAAAGTAACTGGAGTTATTAGATGGGGTACTAAGTCATATTGTGTTTGTTTGGAAGAATTTATATTGCTCTATCACACATTTAAAAAAATTTGACATAACACAATTTGATTTTTGTAACCCTACATATTTTAGTTTATATACCTAAAAAGCATTAATCGGGAAAGAGATACAGAAGCTTGCCTGGAATGCCAAGAGATTTGTGGGAGGAAGAAGGTCAAAATCTCATATTTTAAAAGATTTAATTTAATATTTAGTTTTAATGCATTGCCAGTAACAGGCAAGTTTTCACACTTCACTCCCAATTCATTCTTGTTCTCAATTCTCTTTAACTATACTTACTGTTTGTGGTTATCTGCAAAACATAAAGGAAAAAATGGTTTTTAAAATAGAATTTCTGAATAGAATATAGTTCTGCATTTTTTCATAGTGTCTACCAAAAATGCACTATTTATTAAACTTAAAAAATAATGATTACTTCTATGATAATTGAGACAAAGTATCATCCTAATGAATTTTATGGCATTCAGTAATTCACATTGAATACACAGGATTTGATTTTCTACTGTGTAAGAAATTTCAGGCTTAATAATTATCCTCTGTAAATTAAAAATTTTCATTTTCTTTTTTTATTGGAAAATTTTAATGTACACCTTAATGTGATTTATTCTGACATACTTTCATTGTGACATTCCATATATGCATTTTGTTGTACATTATTCATATAGGTTCCCCCTTACCCTCTTGTATGCTTCCCCCTAAGCCCCCCATCAAAAACTTCTCTACCATTTACTTGTCTTTTTAAATGGTAATATTTTTCTATATATCCTTGGGTTCCAGTTCTGTTTTAAGACAGAAACTTTTTCTACAGTGAACTTTCTTTTTACCTTGTCAGAACTATTACATACATTTTCTAGACCATCTATAATAATGACATTCTTAGCATTTTTTCTTTTGTTATGATCGGACTTTTGTATGGGATTTTTTCCTTCTTAGAATTTTGATTGAGCTCCCACATATGACTGAGAACATGTGGTGTTTCTCTTTCTGAGCTTGTACTCATTCACTTAAAATAATTTTCTCCAATTCCATCCATTTTGCTGCTAATGGCCTTCTTTCATTTTTTTTTGATTGCTGAGTAGTATTCCATTGTATTCCATTGTGTATATGTACCATAGTTTTTTTATCCATTCCTCTGTTGACGGGCACTTTGGTTGATTCCATATCCTTGCTATTGTGAAAAGTGCTGCATTGAACATGGAGGTGCAGGTGTCTCTGTGGTATGATGACCCATCTCCCCTTTGGTAAATTCCCAATAGTATTATAGCTGGGTCATATGGCAATCCACTCCTGAGGGAATCCTGAAAAACAATCAGCCATTGAAAACCCTATGAGGGTCACTATCAGTCAGACATGACTTGATGGCACCTAATAACAACAACAACGGCTAGGCATAGTGAGCATTTTTTTCATGTGTTTCATGGTTTTATGGACCTCTTCATTTGAGAGCTGTCTACTCAGTTTCTTTGCCCATTTGTGTATTGGGTTATTTATTTTGGGGGGAGCTTTTTCTTGAATTCTAGTAATTACACCTTTGTCTGATGTATAGGATGTGAAGATTTTTTTCCCATTCAGTGGGGGTTTCCTTGACTCTGTTAATTGTTTCTTTTGCTGTACAGAAGCTTTTTAATTTCATGTAATCCCATTATTGTCATTTTCATAGTGAGCACATCAGTTCCAAGAAACTACAAAATATGTAGAATAAAATAATTTCTCTTCTCTGCAAATACCACATCTATAAAATATGGTTTAAAATATCTTATCTTCTAATTAGCAAGGTATACCAAAAAGAAATGTTGCATGACCACCCATATCAAGAGGTTGTACATGATCAGGAACCAATGGTACTGAAGGAAGAAGCAGAAGCTGCCTTGAAAGAGTTGGTGAAACACAAGGCTCCAGGAATTGATGGGATATTAATAAAGATGTCTTAACAAACAGATGCAGGAAGACTATTTATTCCTAACATATTACTTTCATTAGTATCTATATTTTTTCACAAACTGAGATAGAGTTTGAAATCTTCCAGTGCAATTTATATAACATATTCAAAGAATGTAAGTCAAAATTGCAGGAAAGTGCTTTTTCATCCTAATCCATCCCTTTTCCTGACATTTGGTATTAGGTACATACTCAATATCTTTTTGTATTCTGGCTCTCGAACATATTCAGTTAGCATAATTTGTAGTTCGTATAAAAGACACAAATATTTGTATATTAAACCAAAAGTAGTTCATAAGAGGCACACTGTCTTTCCAACTGACTGTGTGTGATGACACTGATATTGTTTATAATAACCTTAACCTAGTGAAAAATGATAAAATATGTCTTGATATTGAAATGATTCTCAAAGCCTTCTCATATATATCTTCTCAGTTGTAATTTTTGCTTCTTATTTGTGTGTAAAAACCATTCTCCCTGCAACCATTGATCAGTTATAAAATACCACAACTACATCATGGAGTTCATATCCTATTAATAACTTCTTATTGGCTGAGGGAAAATTTAATATTAGTAATACTTATGAATCCCTTGGTGGCAATGACTATGAACTATACCAACAAATAACACCCTTCTTCCATTCATATTTTCTATAAAATTCAACAATACAAAAAGTGGATTGTGAGTTTGAGGCCAGACTGGACCAAATAATGAGACTCTGTATCAATCAATCAGTCAATCAATCAATCAGATAAAAACACCAAAAAAAAAAAAAAAAGGATAGATGGGATTTGTAGTTGCCAGTTCAGGCTAAAATGTCACTCTCACTACTGATAAGAATGAAGTTGGAAGATATGACTTAGTGTGAGGGCCAAGAGGTGCTGAGAAGTTAAACAGAATTCAAGCAGATCTACCGAACATGACTCAGTGTACATTGGGAAGGCAACCCCAGGCCATCAAAATACGCTGGTCAGAGGAAAAGAAAATAAATAAGTAAATTAATAAATGAATATTTTAAAGTCTTAAAGCACACAACAGATCATATCCTACCTTGTTGCAATGGTAAGAGACTTTTATGTTCATATATTTGCCATAAAATTACACACTTAATTCCTTCAAATTAATGCTAGACTATTGTTTCAGTGAAGTATTTCTGGATGGTTATCATGTTCACAACATTATATATTAGGTTTTATGGGAAAACAGAGCCTATGGAAGTCTCTGTTCTCCCTTAGTTCATAATCTAGTGGGCAAGGTGATTTCATAAATAAAAAAATACAAAATATCTGGAATGATATTAAATATATTATAGATGAACAATGTGCTGCGATAATAGGAAAAGGGAAGAAAAGTTAACTTTCTGTTCAATGTCAGATCTTATTTTCAAAAATATATAAGGTGATATTATTTGGCCTGAGTGCGTACTTAATGGTAGAGCAGGTGCTTAGCAAGGGTGAGGACTCAGGTTCAATCACCAGGACCAATACATAAATAAATAAATAAACAAATGGAAAGATCAGAATTAATTAACATGAGGCTTATTTCTGTATTTACCTTCCTAAGACTACTATAATACATATGGTTTATTAAAATAATAAAATTATTAAAACATCTGTCCAGAAATGTTCTGAAATTTAAAACTTTAATAATTATTCCATTGTGATTCTTCATCAGATAAAGCAGATCTCATAATTTTCATTAAATAGCTATAATGTAACAACAATTGTATTGTGAAAGTTCTTTTGAAACTAGACCTTTACTAACAAAATAGGAAGTTTAGCAAAACTTTATAAATACTTATAAAACATTTTGATAGAGTTGGAAAAGTTTGCTTGGACAAGTTTAGAGAATCTACATAGTACTATCCCGTAGAACTAAAGACATTCTGAAATAGTGGACATATTCTAAAATTTTCATTGTCCAGTGAAGTAGCCACTAGCCCCAGGTGAATATTGTATACATAGAAAGAGGCTAGTACAGCTGAAGGACGGAATTTTCATTTATTTCAATGAATTTAAATTAAAATAGCCACATTTAGCTATTACCTACCATATGGGACAACACAGTTACATAGTGTATTTCTGAAAATTAGTTGGGGCACTGTGAGATGCTGAAGCAAAAAAAAAAATTATAAACAGAGAAACTGAAGTATCTTGTTTCTGCATCCCATGCAGCCCTCACTTTCTTCTTTCAATGCTATTTTCGGTAAACTTCATATTTTTTTGGATGGAGGTACTTTGGTAGATATGTTTTTTGAATATGTTCTTGCTGTCAATATTTTGTCTTTCCATTTTCTTAACATTATTTTTGTAGAGCAGTTAAATTTTTAATATAGCCCAATGTACCATATTTTTCTTTCATGGATCATGCTTTTGAGAATATATCTACAGACTAATCACCAAACCAAAGATCATGCAAATTGTCTCATAAATGTTTTGGTAACATTTCAGATTTTGAATTTTTATGTCAGACTATGGCCCATTTTGAGTTAATTTTTGTGAATCATGTCAGATCTCTCTTTAGGTTAATTTTCTTTTCCATATGGTTATTTCTCTAGCACTATTTGTTGGAAGGACCACTTTTTCCTATTCAATCATCTTTGCTCCCTTTGCTAGTCCAAAATATGTTGACTAGCCAGGCGCATGGCACATGCTTGTAATACCAGCTACTTGGGAGGCTGAGGCAGGAGGATCACGAGTTCAAGGTCGGAAGTAGCTTGTATAACTTAGTGAGACCCCATCTCAAAATAACAATAATAATAATAATAAATGAAAGAGAGTCTAGGTTGCAACTCAATTGCAGAGTACCCACTTAGCATGTGTTAGGCCCTGGTTTCAACCACTCAATATTGAAAACTAAATGTTGACTATATTTATGTGAATCTATTAATGAATTTTTTGTTTTTTTCATTGTCTCTCTACTTCTGCCCATGGTCATGCATTGATTATTATGGTTTAAAAGTAATGGTGTAAATCTTCCAATTTTATCCTTTTTCAGTATTGTCTTACTATTAGACTTATAATGTAATCACTTCAAATTTTTGTGCTTAACTGACAAGTTATCACAGCAAATATTTATGGATTAGAACTGATGATGATTTATGAATATAAAATCAAATAATTAAATCAAGCCAGCTAACATCCATCACCTCAAATTCTTAACATTTGTTGTGGTAAGAACACTTGAAATTTGCTCTCAGTGATATTGAAATGCTTAATACTTAATATATCAGCTGTATTCACCATACTGTGCAAGTTCTCAGAGAAAAGATGTATTTTTCTTATTTATTTTGTACCACTAGACCATCATATCCTCATTGTTCCAAACCCAGGTCTCTGTAACCACTTTTTTGTTTGGCTTCTATGAGTTTAATATGTTTAGGTTCCAAGGATAAGTGACAATGTTCAACATTTATTTTCGTATGCATTGTTGTTTCTCTTTAAGCATAATGTTCTCCAGTTCTATCCATGTTCACACAAATGACAAAGTTTTCTTCTTTTTCAGGGCTGAATAGTACTCTTTTATGTACATATAACATGTTTTCTTTATCTGTTCATCCAATAATTTGTTGATTCCATCTCTAAGAACATGAGAGTGTAGATATCTCTTTGAAAAACTAATTTCAGATATCTTGGCTACACACCAAAAAGAGAGATTACTTGATCATGTAGTATTTCTATTTTTAGGTTAAAAAAAATACTCCACAGTGTTTTCTACAATGCCTCTATTAATTTACATTTGAATCAGCACTATCCAAGGATTCCCTTTCCTCCACATTCCCATAAGGACTTATCTTATATTTTTTAGGTAATAGTCATTCTGACAGATGTGAAATGATATCTCATTGTGGTTTTCCTTTGCATTTCACTAATGGTTTGTGAAATAGAGCATTTTCAATATATGGTAGCCATCTGTACATTTTCCATTAAGATAACTATACCGTTCAGTTCCATTTTTAATTAGGATTTTCTTTTCTTGCTATTGAGTACCTTGAGTACCTTATACATTTTGGATATTAACTCCTAATTGGATATATGACTTGCAAGTATTTTCTCCCAATGCATACTTTGTCTCTACACATTGTTAATTGTTTGCTAGAAAGCAGCTTTTTTAGTTTGAAGACAAATCTCATTTGTCAATATTGGCTTTTGTTTATGCTTTGGGATAAAGTAAAATAAAAAAAAAATCATTGCCCAGAGCAATGTTGTATAATTTTTCCTTATGCTTTCTTCTAATAGTTTTATATTTTCTGGTCATATGTTTAATTTTCTAATCCATTTTGTGGTGAATTTTATGTATGGTATGAGAGAAGTACAGTTTCATTCTTTTGCATGTCGATATAAACATTGTCACATCATTCACTGAAGATTATCCTTTCACCATTGACTATTTTTGGTGTTGTCAAAAATCATTTGAATATATATATATATATATATTTGTTGTTGTTGTTGTTGTTGTTGTTGTTGTTGTTGTTCATTTCTGGACTGCCCTATTTGGTCTATGTGTCTGTTTTTATGTTGACACCATGAGGTTTTGTTTACTATAGATTTGTGATAGAGTTTGAAATCAGATAGTTGATACCTCTGCCTTTATAGTTTTTGCTCATGTTTGCCTTGGTGTTCATTTTATGCATTTTTGGACTATACTTATGTATGAACTTTTGTATTTCTGTGAAAAATGATATTGAGATTTTGAGATTTATGGCACTGAAACTAGTTCACTTTCCCATGCAGAAACCATGAGTCTTAGGGAAGTCCTCTCCATCTTGCAGTGTGCTGGCTAGGAAAACAGGGAGAGGCAGCATAGTTGAAGTAAGACTATACATCTCACTCTTCAAATTCAGATTCCTTTCAGTTCTGTACACCATGACAGTGTTTCAAGCTTGTTTACAGGAATAGGGATTTTTAACAAGATGTTCTTATCTGTGGATAGTTGTCATTAAAGCTTTCTGTAGGGGAAGTGGATCCTTGAGAGGTCCTAGTTGTATCTTGCAGATGTCACTCTCATGTAATCATTTTTCTTCCCTTTGTAGCAGTACCAGGGGTTGAACCCATGCTAGGCAAGTGTTCCATCATGGTGATGCTCACCCAGACCATATTTTATTTTTCATTTTGAGATAAGGTCTCACTAAGTTGCGTAGGCTGCCTCCATCCTCAAATTTGTAATCTCTGTGTCTCAGCCTCTTTCATTGCTAGGATTATAAGAGTGCATCACAGCAGCTGGCACCCATGTAATCTTTTGGCATTTCATTGATACATTCATGATAGTTTGCTGACGTTTTGGTTGGGATTGTATTGAATTCATAGGTCAACTTGGGAATAATTGACAGCAATATTGAGTCTTCCACCTCAAGAAAAAACTGTATTTTTTCCTTTTATATAGATGTACATTAACTCTATTATCATTATCACTCTAGATAAATAGTTATTGGTTAATTAATTTTAAACTAACTTGATGAGGTCCTTCAGTGAGGATGAGGCAGTCTTTCATAGTGGTACTAGAACCATAGACTATTCATATACATTTACAAAAACTCAATCAACCCCCACAAGAAACCCCTGAACCTTAACTTAAACAATTACTTATACAGAATTTATAATGAACTATAGAGGCATATATGGTAGGTATAGATATATAATTTTAGAGGGAAATATGAGAGAAATGCAGTGATCTTGATAAGTACATGTTTCTCAGAAAGTACACAAATGACCTCATTAGAAGAGAAAAAACATTGATCAACTGGACTTCATAAATGTTAAAATTATATTTTTCGGAAGATACACTTATGGAAAAACAATGAAACAACAAAACTGGCAGAAAACATTCGTAAAACACCTATCTTATAATGGGCTTTATACAGAATTTTGAAGGTTAACATACAAAAGTCAATATACCAGCAATTAAAGTTTAGAAAATAAAATTATAAGTACTTTAATTTACAATAGCAAGAAAAACATGTAGGCATAAATCTTATATCATATATACAAAGCTTACATGTGGAAATTTTTAAGGTGATTATTGTAGTCTATGCATTTATTACAACTCATCTTAATAAGGATGCATTTTTTAGGAAATATTACACAAAATAATGGGCTTCATTGTGACATTTTCATATATAGATATAATATACTTTGATCACATTCCTTCCCTTATCTCTTCCATATGCCTTATAGCCCCCATTTTGCTTTCATGTTCTGTTTGTCCCTTTTCCAAATTTCACATACAAAAGAGGCAATAAATATCTTCCTGAGTCTGGCTTATTTGCTTAACATGATGATCTCCATTTTGATTTTGCTGTGAATACTGTAATTTCACTATCCTTTGTGGCTGACTAAAACTCCACTCTGTGTGTGTGTGTGTGTGTGTGTGTGTGTGTGTGTGTGTGTGTGTGTAAAAGATTTGCTTTATCCATTCATCCATTGATGGGTACCTAGGATGAGTTTTATGATGCACATATATATATGACTTTAAAAATATTTTAATGGGATAAACACCAAATAGGCTAGCTCTTGGCAGATTATCACAAATTCTAACAGTAAAAGCCTGTTTACCTCAATATCTAAAGTCCTATATAAGATTTCCTTTCAGCAAAAATTGCAAAGTATGCCAAAAGCAAGAGAAAATAAATCTAAAATAAA
Organism: Pedetes capensis; assembly: GCA_007922755.1. Classification (NCBI taxonomy): domain Eukaryota; kingdom Metazoa; phylum Chordata; class Mammalia; order Rodentia; family Pedetidae; genus Pedetes; species Pedetes capensis. The sequence goes on along the minus strand of VMDO01021828.1, from coordinate 25,225 downwards.
AAAGTCATTATCAGAACCTGATCCAGATATGATTCAAATGTTGGAAATACCAGGCATGGGATTTAAAACAATTGTGACTAAATGTGTTACTTTACTCTAGTGGAAAAAATTAGACAACATGCAGCACGAGATGGATAATGCCAATTGAGATATGTGAACTATAATAAAAAATACAAGGAAATAGTTGAAATTAAAGACAAACAGTATCTTCAAGGTAGATTTTCGGTAAGTTCAGAAACCATTAAAGAATAAATACCAAAGTACATACCTAACTATTTCATATTCAAACAGCAGAAAGACAAAGATAAGTAGAAAACCTTTGAGGTATCTGTACATAGGAGAGGAGATGGAGAAGGAATCTTGTCTATAGAAGAATAAGGATGAGAAATACAGCAAACTTCTCATCAGAAAACATGCAAAGAAGAGTGGAGTTAAATAATTAGTGTGGTGAAAGAAAAAAAGCCCTAACGATATGGAATTCTATATGTAGTAAGATAATCCCTCCTAAATAAAGATGAAATAATTTTTTTCTCATATAAATAAAAATGGAGGAATTCTTTGCTTACAGATCTGTGCTAGAAGAAATTTTAAGAAGCTCTTTGTGCAGTCTTCAATCATGTATGTCAGAAACTTTGACATACATAAGGAAAGGAAGAGTATCAGAAAAAATAAATATAGGACAGTATATTGACACGGTTCTACCAACAAAGCAACTATTTCTATAGACATAGGATCAGAAGAGATAGAAAGGAAGGAACATATATAAAACTTTGGGGATTGAGAAACTTGGCAGTGGGGCCATGATGATCTGGAACTGAGATGTAATGGTCTGCATTTTTGATGTCAGCAAAGAGAAAGCAATTTATGTCATGTGGATGTAAATATAATGTTTATTTCTACACAGCTTTCCCTAGAATTTCTTAGGGGATTGAAAGTAAGTGTTTCCAATTTGAGGCATCCTACTCTTCCTCAGCCTGCAGCTGTAGCTCTGTGGCATCTGATCCCCCTCAGATCTCTGAAGCTAGGCAGGGTTGGGCCTGATTAGTACTTGGATGGGAGACCCCCTGGGACCACCAGGTACTATAGGCTTGGGAGAAGAACCCGGCAACCCACTCCCAAAAATCAATCTAGTGTTTAGCCTGTTGTATGCAGGGTCGCTATGAGTCGGATACCATTTCTATGGCACCTAACAATACCACTATTCCTCAGGGAGAAGGACCCACCAACCCACTCCCAAAAAACATTCTGCCATTGAAAACCCTATGAATAGCAGAGAAGCAGTAACAATACTGTTTTGTCTGTTATACGTATGGTAGCTATGAGTCAGACACAGATTCAATGGCACCTAACAACAACAACTATTCCTCGGTCTAGGCTCACCCTTCAGATATTGTGAGGATGAGCATCGAGATAACAAATGTGAGATGTGATCAAATATGTGTGTGGGTGAATACAAAATTATTACAGTAAAACACATATTGCCACTAATTCCCTCCCAACACTCCTGATGGCTTTGAACACACTTATCCCATGGTCCTTGCCACTTTCTGAGGCAGTTCTGGAAGTCCTCTTTTGTGAATATCAGTTTCATTCTCCATCATTTAATGCTCAGTATCACACATTACTTGTGGTATGGCATTTCTGTCAAATAGAAAACATTACAGTCTGTTCCCATTCACTGTATTCACTGGGTCTAGCATTGTGAAACTTTTGGCTCTTTTCACCAGTCAAAATGAAAGATAAATGTTTTGAATCAGTTCAGTTCATCAGCAGAGCCACAATAGCACAATTAAAGACATTTACAAAAGAGGACTTGTAGAACTGCTTTGTAAGTGGTAAGAATGATGGAATATGTGTGTTTGAAGACAAGGGAAATATTTTGAGGGGGTTAGTGGTGATATGTATTTTATTGTAATTATTTTTAAAGCTTATACATACACCATATTTTATGACCATACCTCATATAAATATTTGTCTAAATATTTACAATTTATAAAATCAATAACAAAATATTAAATGTATATCTTACCCTTTAAATAAAAGCTATAGTGTGTTAACGTTGTTGTTGTTGTTAGGTGCCGTCGAGTCGTGTCCAACTCATAGCACCCCTTATAGGATTTTCAATGGCTGGTTGTTTTGGGATTGCCTCAGGAGTGGGTTGCCACATCTTTCTCCCATTTTTGTGGTGCTGGGAATCGAACTTGCGACCTCAGAGACTGCAGAGCGGTGCCCTAACACTGAGCTAAATCCCAGCCCGTGTTAACATTACACATCCCCAAATGGCCAAAATTAGAATGAATGACAATATCTAGGCCTGGCAAGGATGTTTAGAAACTGGAAATTTTATACATTGCTGTTGAGAATGTGACTTGGAGAAAGGTTTGCAATTTCTTGTAAAGTTAAAAAATACACCTGCTATATGTTCCAGCAATCTCAATCCTTAGTGTTTACTGAAGAGAAATGACTACTGTATATTAAACAGCATATATGAATCTTAAAAACAATATATTGAGAGAAAGAATTCAGGCACCAAAGACTTCATACAATATAATTCTGTTTATTTAGAAGAAACAAATCCAAACTATAGTGACAGAAGGCATCTCAGCAGGTCTGAGCATTTGAGTGGGCATGGTGTGGAAGAAGCACAAGTGTACTTCTGGAAAATGATAAATAATCTCTTTGTTTTGAAGTGATGATTATGGGATTGTATGTATTTGTCAAAAATATTGAACCACACACATAAAATTAATATTTTTTGTATTTAAATAATACTGTAGTGTTAGTTTTAAGAAACGATTTTTAACTTAAAGTGCCCCAAACTAGCATTAAAGTTAGTAATAGTGCTAGAAATGTGGCTCAGGGGTAGAAATGAGGCTCATGCTTTTCTAGAGTGCTTGAGACCCTACATTGTATACCCAGAACTGCAAAAATAAATAAATAAAATAAAATAAAATAGTAGATCCATATTTATACCTCAATTTCCCAAAGTTGAGTATGGCAAGTTTCTATTTCATAATTTTTTGTTGTTGGGCCACATCAAACTCACAGTGACCCTCTGTGCAACAGAACGAAACACTACTCAACACTATGCTATGCACACAATCTTTTTGTGTTTGAGCCCATTGTTGCAGACACTGTTTCTTCTCATTTTGAGTCATGCCACATCAGGAAAAGGTGGTTCCAGGGACTTGACTCCATTCCCATCAGTATTTTGACTCTACTTTGAGGAGAAAATTCTTTTCCCCAGTCGTTTCTTAAATGCCTTCCAACCTGGGGGACTCATTTTCCAGCACTATATTAGACGGTGCTTCTCTGCTGTTCATAGGGTTTTGAATGGCTAATTGTTTTGGGTGTTGGCTGCCAGGTCCTTCTTCCTAGTCTGTCCTCCTCTGGAGGTTCAATTGAAACCAGTCCACTGCGGGTGGCTCTGCTGGTATCTGAAATACTGGTGGCATAGCTTCCAGTATCGCAGGAGCACATAAGTCCCCACTGCACAAGCTGACAGACATACTGGGGGATTTCATAATTTTAGGTGATGACTAATCATAACGAGGGGGCTAATCTGGTTTATATGAAAGACAGAAGTGGTATATTTATTGTATGGATATAATAAAAATGAGAAAGATATATAGGCCACTGGTTTCTAGTAGGAGGAATGTGTTATAGGCTTGGAACAACAGATGCAAAATAACAACCAGTACAATAACAACCAATTTGTTGTCATGTATTAAATTGGTTAACTTACTATGATGTAGTAAAATCTGTTCCTTTGTTCTTTATTGTAGGTGTGTGTAGAAGAAGTAATTTTCAAATAATGCTAATATTTAATGGGACTTTATGTTTCTGCAGAAATAATTATATAACTGTTAAAAGTCACTTTTTCATAATGAGACATTTAAATTAATATCCTATGACTTATCACAACCTAGAAAGTCATGGAATTATGCAGTAGGTAAATACATGTACAATACACTTAGTTATGTATAACTTTCACTTGAAGGTGAAATGTAATTATTCATAACTGATGTTAATTCTCTAACTTAATGAGAAGAATAATCAGCTCCATATTAAAGAGAGATATTTTAAGTCATGACCATGAGATTAAGTTAAATTGATGAAGACTGGGAGAAATACTGTTCCCTGTAAATTATATAATGGAATTTGATGACTTTAAATTGATTTGAAATATATACAATAATTTTGATGAGATCTGAGATTCTGAATTAAGTTTCAGGTTTCTTTTCAATGGATGGGCTGAGGTTTAGCTCAGTTGGTAGAGTGCTGCTCTGAACTTTCTGAGGACCCGGGTTCAAGCCCTAGCACCACAAAAATGTGCCAGTCACATTTGTTTGTGGCCCAACAATTTTTTTGTTTGTTGATGTGGTCCAACAATTGATTTCCGTCCCCTGAAATCAATCTCAAAACAATCAGCCATTGAAAGTCATTGTGAGTTAAACTGAATGGGACAGCACCTAACAACAACAACAACAATAATAACCACAATTCAACAGATAATTAAAGTAGCCATATTAAAGGAGATGTTTATAATTCTTGGTAGAGACATTTTGTACAGAGATGGAATATACAGTAGCAAATAACATAAAATTGGCAGTTATTTAGCTTTGTATTCTTATGTTTCATCTTCCATTAAATTGGAACAATTACAAATGGTGCTCAGTCCATTGGTTGTTACACATCTTAAATGAATTAATATATGTAACATGCTTTGAATAGTGCCTAGCACATGTGTATTACGTTTTTGGTTTTTGTTTTTGTAAGATAAGAATACAATTATCCACTGAATATTTTCTAGTGATACTTGTAAGAAAGAATCATAGAAGAAAAAGAAAGCTTATACTGAATGAAGCATAACTATGGAGTGTATATTAAGCTAAGATGCAAGAAACACAAAGGAATTTTGTCTGTTATACTCAACTATTTCTTAACTTGAGTATTTACTGATCCCCTCACCATATCATGTAAAGCTAGGCACATAGTCCATAAATGCTTGTTGAATTGAATTACATTGGAAGAAAGATGCCATCATATCTCATACTTGTTGTTGTTGTTGTTGTGTGCTGTCGAGTCGGTATCCAACTCATAGCGACCCTCTGTACAACAGGGGAAACACTATTGTCAGTGCGTCTCTGCTGTTCATAGGGTTTTCAATGGCAGATTAATTTTTGGGAGGGGGTTGCCAGGTCCTTCTCCCAAGCCTACAGCTTCTGGCGTTCCCAGGCGGTCTCCCATCCAGGTACTAACCAGGCCTGACCCTGCTTAGCTTCCGAGATCTGACGGGATTAGATGCCACAGGGCTACCGCTGCAGGCTATCTCATATTAGCAAGTGTTAAATGTTCAATACAGTTAGGTATAATTAATTGTGTAATTGACATAAAAATAGAACCTAGAATTGTTTCCTGAAAAACTACCACAAACTTGAAGAGTTGAATCTTCACTCATTAGATTACTTGCAGGTATAAATAGGCCTAAAAAAGTCTAGATAATTAAGTTGTAGGGATCTGATGGGTAAAAAGAAGGTGATGATTAATAATTCACATTAGATGGTGGAAAGATAGAAAGAAGTGGAAAAACTCTAAGGAAAAAGATGATTAATAAGTCATAATAAATTTATACTCTATGAAGAGTTATCTTACTTTGAGTCCTGCCCAGTTAAACTTGATGAAGTTGGTTCAATCTTCCTAATTTCCATTTTTGTACTCTACATAGTTATGGTTTAGCTTACTTGGTAGAGTGCTGCTTTGTGCTCTCTGAGGCCCTCAGTTCAATCCCCAGCATGGCAAAAATGGGAGAAGGATCTGCCAATCCACTCCTGAAACAATCCTAAAAAACAATCAGCTGTTGAAAGCCCTGAGGGATGCTATGAGTTGGACCTGACTCAACAGCACTTAACAACAACAACAACAACAACAACAACAACAACATACTTGAAAGGTGACAAGTAAAAATAAAGGTTCCTCAATAATTATAGTGAAAACTGAATTTTTTAACTCTGCTTTTCACCTTTACTTATGGCTTGGTTTTAAAGCCACATCTTTTCATGAGAGCAGATTACCTTCTCCTAATGACCACAGATTCTTTCTCACAAGAGAAATAATCTACCATCTAATAGTATGTCAACTTGGAGATGTATGACTGTTTTGCATTGAGTGAATGTGCATTTTGAAGGGAGCAGTTAAAATCAGTTAATAAACAAGGCAGTAGGAAGTTGGTGACAATCACGTGGTTCTACTTAGTTGAGTGTGATTTTTAAGACACACAGAAACTTTACTGCACTCTACTGCCTTCCCTTTTCTCCCTTCAATCTGTTTTTGTTTTCTTGAATACATGTATTTTTTTTTACTTTTCAAATTATCATAAATGATTGTTAACATCACAAATATAAATTCTCAAAAGTGACTTCAAGCTTAACTCTATTTTGTAAATCAGGATACCAAAGGTAAAAAAAAGTGCTGAATCCAAAATATTTTCTATTCAAAACAATTCTGTGATTTAGACATAAGTTAATTACCCCTTAATTTACAATTTTCAGATGCTTATGATTCTATAATTCTTTAAGATATGTAGGTGTCTGAATTTTAAAGAATGTAAGGCAATATTGGCTTAACATGTAATGCCCACACCTAACCAGGTTGATTCTTTTCATCCTTTCATCTCCTAAGAGTACATGGAATAGCACAGTACATAGGAGAGAAGAAAACAGGATGAATAAATAGAGCTAGAACACAAGGCAGGAATATCTAAGGAGTAGTGAAAAGTTTCTGCTGTGCTGCAATGGAACGTGAATGAAAATTTGGTCAATAAACTGTCTTCTACTTCGAAAAGAGTAGTAATAGTTGCACTTAAAAATTATTTTGAAATCACTAGAAAATGTTTACCTCTGTAGACAAGGAAAATATGTTAATATTGCTTTTTATAAGGGAATAAATGCAAAATAACCCCATAATAACAGTATCTAATATATATATATGTGTGTGTGTGTTTGTATATATATATGTGTGTGTGTATATATATGTGTGTGTGTGTATATATGTGTGTGTGTGCGTGTGTGTGTGTGTGTATGTCCGTCCACAATAGCATGAAGCCATTATCTGTTAATTTCAGTGGAGTTACCTGTTGAATGACATTAACCTGTAATATAAAGAAACTTAGAAGTTTTTTCCTAAATTTACTGACAGTATATATTCCTGCAGAATTTTAAATCTATTACTAAACATTGGAAGATCCTAATTTTTTTCCTTATGGAAGGTATAGTTTTGGGCTGGGATTTAGCTTAGCTGGTAGAGCACTGTGCTGTAGTCTCTGAGGTCCCGAGTTCAATTCCCAGCACCACAAAAATGGGAGAAGGGCCTGACAATCCACTCCCAAGGCAATCCCAAAACAGTTAGCCACTGAAAACCCTGTGAGGGTCGCTATGAGTCGGATACCGACTCGAGGGCACCTAACAACAACAACAACAACAACAACAACAACAATAACAACAAGGTATATTTATGAAAAATACTCTTCAAAAGATTCATGGTTACCTTGAAAAGCAAATTCAATTGCAGAATCTCTAACAATAAACACAAACAATAGGCTTTGTTTCAAGTAGTCTAGAATTTAAATAAGCAATGTATGTGTAATGAAAATTAAATACCCGTCTATATGTAGTTTTGAAAAGATGAAGATGAAATCATCAAATGTTATGAAAGAAAAATATCAATAGATATCTTAGACATTATCATCAAAAAAGGAAGTTTAAGGATATACACATCTTCACACACAAATTTACATATACACACATTTGTGCAGAAATATATATGGATACGTGTATGTTATATCTGATCAGACAGAAATTTTAAGGATTTTTAAGAGGAAATTATATATTAATTAAAGGAAAAGGTTATTGCTTATTCTTAGGCTTAGGGCACTGTCATTTTATATAAGTTACTGATTGAATCACTAGTTTACTTTGGTCACTGTTAGGTGCCATCAAGTTGTATCCAACTCACAGAGACAGTCACAGAGTTTTTGATGGTTGTTTAGGGATTGTTTTGGGGATGGACTGACACATCCTGCTCCCATTTTTGCAGTGCCGGGGATTGAACCCAGGGCTTTGGAGACTGCAGAGCAACACTCTACCTTTCAAGTTAAACTAATAAAGGGCTTGGTATATTTGCCAGTGCGCGCGCATGCACACACACACACACACACACACACACACACACACGCACACACACACACCCAATAAGTTGTAAGAAAGTGTGCGTCTCTAAAGGCATATCTTACTAGAGATTGTGTGCTGTGTTGATTTTTTTAGTATGCAACTTAATGGCTTTCATTAGGAGGTTTCCATGTATGCATATCATTGTACATTGTTCATGTTCACATCCCCCATTACCCTGTCATGACCTGTCTTCCTCATCTATTGTGATGGTGTTTATGATTACATTTAAATTTCAGAATTGGCATATTTCATTTGGCAAACTCAGTAACTGTTTATTACACAAGTGTTGATTTAGGCTTTATATGTTTTACACAGTTGAGTTCCTAGAATATTTCATTACTTAAGAAATGGCAGGGGAAATATATGATCAATTTCTGATTTTTTTAAAAATACTAGGGGATTGAACTCAAGGCCTCATGCATATTAGGCAAGTGCTCTATCACTGGGCTGAACCTCCCATCCCTTCTTTATTTTTTTATTTGGGACAGTGTCAGTAAATTCCACAGACTGCCTCTGGCCTCAAATTCATAATCCTCTTACCTCAGCTTCCTGAGTTCCTGGGATTCAAGTGTGTACCTGGACCAATTTCTAAAATTTTAATGGCATATTTGCTTTATTCAGTTAATACATTTAGTTTTATTCTTTTGACTATTAAATAAAGTCATGCTTTATTGTAGCATATTATTAGTATCCTTTTTTATTACTGTTAACTAATAGAAAATTTCCAGAGGCAATGAAAAACTCAAAATTCAGTATAAATTAATGATGAGTAATAACATTTATCATAAAAGTGAATAAATACAAAGATCAGCAGCTAATTTATGTATACAGATTGCCAATAAAATGTTGGAACACCCAAAACATAAACATATGGAGTGACAGTAGGAGGCAGGTAGTGATTACATATCTGATTGCTGAGGTTAGCTGCTAGTTTTAGTAGAACATTGGACATTTTTCCTTCCACCAGAAAATTTCTCATGCAAAAATAATTATCAATATATTACATATCACATTACAGTGTTTCATGTAGCATATTTATATTGCTTTATTTTGATGGTCTGAAAATATCAGTAGAGCTTCTGAAAAATAGCTGATTTTAAAAACCAAGTAAATATTTAGATAGTAGAAAATCTAGGCCCTTTACTTAACAGCTAAATTAAAGAATAGATATAATTTCTTATTTCTGGATTTACCAATGAAATATGAGAGCTTCCTCCTAGTTATTTCTGGTCATTCTGAAATGTAAATCTTACATCTCTTAACCACAGGATATTTTCAGCATTATGCATACCAGCAATATTTTAATCTTACTGCAAAGAATACATCTTGATTAATATTTAAAATCAAACAGTCAAATTGAACTTTCATGATTCCGCTTTATGTGTTCTACCAATTCTAAAAGACCTTTTCCATTTTTTGTATTCCCTCAGTCCCACTCACTACCCCACAACAAGTGTATACATATAGATAATACCTTAGCACACTGTTTTCCATGAAGAGACAATGTGATTATCAGGATAGATAGCAAAGCACACTTATCATTTGAATTTTATCCATATTTTGGACCTCAGAAATTCTATTCAGTAGTTTTCTCTTTTTCATGATACTACACTGTTCAGAGTAATAAATAAGTCAATTACATGCCCAGCAAGAGGTGAGTACTAAAGTGAAATAGGACTTATATGAGAACCAATGCAATGTGACAGCGAAATGTTTTGAGAGTAGAAATGTACACTGTCATCATGTTATTTGTAATGATTTCCAAAATGTGATACAAGTACCTCAGGAATGTGTAAGATTCTTCATTGAAGCAGATAAAGGAAATACTAGAATTTCTTTTTATTTTTTTTACCTTTAATTTTTGTATTTTGGTTTAAAATATATCTGTATTAATCAACAAATAAGCATAATTTATTACAGACTCATACTTATATGTTTGTAACTAATTGAAAGGCATGGCCATAGAGAAAACATTGATGTCATTTAGGAAGATATATTAGTGAGTTGAGGTAGTATTCAATCCAGAAAAAAATGATAGACTAAGTGCTATAGTGATGTAACTATACTCTCTGTCCTGTAAGTGGAGAATTCATTGCAGCTCTCTGCTACCTTTTTAAATTCTTTCATCAGCAGGAAACATATGGTGCACTCAAACCAATTGGCTAAGGAGAGTGTGATGTGGTGGCTATTTACAATACAGTGAGCAGACTATGGGGAAGGCAACAAGGAGTGGTTTTTCATAAGGGATATCCTCAGGAGATAAGTCATTACCACACAGGTACCTTAAGTAAGATGGAGAGGGAGCAAATATATGAGCTCATAGAAATATTTCTGTGGAAGTGACCACCTGACAGGGAGTCCGGCCTTTGTTTAGAGATAAAGCCAGGTAGTTTTCCAAAAAGAAGGAGCCAAAGAAGTAAATGTTTTAGTTCTATTTTCTCCTACTCTCCAAGCTCCTACTACTTCCTTCCACTGGCAGAACCCAATCTAAAAGCCAGAAAGAAAAGTATACAGATGTAGTCTGGGCAAGTCAGTGTCTGGACGAGTAGATGAAAGGTTCATGGTATTCTCTCCTTTTTCCTTAGTATCTGCTCTTTTCCAGAAGAAAATTTTGTTTTCCTTCTAGAAGGAATACAGGAATGTCATAAATTATCATATTCTCATGGATAGATGTCAATTTAATTATATTCCCAGGCAGAGTCTAAAAGGTTAGGAAATTGAAGTATTCTTCCCAGAAGGTAATCTAGAAAAAAGCAGGAAAAAGAATTCTTTTTTTTTTTTTATGGTATTGGGAGACTGAGCCCAGGGCTTCATGCATACTTTACAAGTGCTCTACCACTGAGCTGTGCCCCCAGCCCATTTATATTATTTTTTATCTAGAGACAGGGTCTTGCTAAGTTGCACAACATGACTCTGACTTTGAACTTGTGATCCTCTTGCCTCTGCCTCATGAATTACTGTGATTAAAGGCTTTCACCACCACTTAGATAGGGATTCTAAATAAGCATAAAATATAGCTGCTATAGCCTCCCCTTGTATAGCTGACTATAAGGTCTTCTGAGATAGTTATGAATTATTTTAGCCACACCCATTCAACATATCCCTTAAACTTTGCACATACCTAGTCCTGAAAGTAATCTTTATTGGTGGTATGATATTGTGGTATCAGCCTTTGAATGATGCAACCTTTCCTGAGTTGGCTCTTTGTTCTGTTACTGTTACTCAGCCTGTGTTGTTTGTTGTTAGGTGCCATTGAGTAGGGGTCTGACTCATAGCAACCCTATGTACAACAGAAGAAACACTCCCCGACACTGTGCTATGCCTGGAACTGTTGTCAGTACTTCTCTGCTATTCATAGGGGTTTCAATGGCAGATGGTTTCCAGAGTGGGTTGCTAGGTCCTTCTGCCTAGCCTGTAGCCCCTGGTATTCCCAGGCTGTCTTCCATCCAAGGATTAACAAGCCAACCCTGCTTAGCTTCCAAGATCAGATGGAATGGGATGGCAGGGTGCTGACTGAAGCCTTCTAAGCCTATAGGAGAAAGAAAATACTCCAAAGAAGCTTCTGGGTCCCCAATATAATAATTCTTTCCCCTTGCGTGGTAGCATTCTAATTTCCTATGGATAAATAATGCCAGTTGCCTCAGCCAATATTGTAGTTTCTTTCTTTGACAGTGTGCTTAACAGTTTGAGGAGCTCATAATGGCCAGAGGGCATACTTATTTCCAATGTAACAGCCACGATTATATTCTCTGGTGGAGACATTTCTCCCTTGGAAACTAGTACCCTTCTAACTGTGATGCCTGAGGTTATAGAGGTGGAAACAAATGGGTCTTCAGTGAATTATTTCATAAGAGACCTCTCTCTCTTTCTCTTCCTTGTCTCTTGGATCTAGACTCATATATTCTGTTTGTAGTAGAGATGACATCATACCTTGGAAATTGGTTTAACTTATGTAACATGCTGTCAGACAGCATTTCAAATCCATAATATTTTATTTCTCAACTGATATTGTAACAATCTTTGGAAGATTATTCTATTCTGACATGACAACTGTGTCTAGGTGTTGGGGTATGAGACAGGTGGTTGTTTTGGCTGAGCCCATTATCAATATTTTTTGCATAAATAATTTCCTCTGATTTAAGGCAAGATTATGTCAATACAATGTCAACGAAGATTTTGTAAGTTTGCGTTTGGTGATGCTGACAGACGTGTGACCAAAGAAAACAAATTCCAGGCAGGTGCTGTGGTCCATGCCTATAATCCCAGCGTCTTGAGGGGTGGAGGCAGGAGGATCACAAGTTTGAGACCAATGTCAGTCTGCCTAATTTAGTGAGACTGTCTCATAAAGTTAAAAAAAATGGGCTGAGGGTGCAGCTCAGTGGTACAGGATTTGCAAAGCATGCACATGTGAGGCCCTGGGTTTAACTCCCAGTACTGAAAAAAAAAAAAAAAAAAAAGGAAAAAGAAAAAAAAAGAAAACAAATTCCAGATCTCCATCTCGACCTATAAGAAGACCAGACTTGTGGACACCTAACAACAACAACAACAACAACAACAACAAGAAACCTATAAGAAGACATGTTTGACCTAGTGGAATCAACCTCCAAGCAGGTGGTCAGGAATGATTTCATATGAATTGCTTTGTGTTGTTTTCTACTATTGGCAGGTTTGGTGGCCATAACCATATCAACCCTAATGGGAAGTTCCTATTGACAAACCAATGCATAGTTCTTATCTTTCTTCCTCTCCCACTGAACAAGCACTGGGTTAACTGAAGACGCAGAGTGACTGAGCTATGGAAGAATGATTTTGTCCACCTGATGTTTGATCAGGTTTTTGTAAATAGATGCCCTCTCTTGTAGATTACATAGGGCATTAAAATCTACCTTTTGTACATTTCAACAGGATCACTTGTGCACTCTTCCATCAGACCTCTTTGTCATTAGGCTTCTAATCTTGTTCTTTGCAAGCCCTTTTTCATGTTTCCAATCTGCTAGCTCCTGCTCTTGGATCAGTTTATATCCCTTCCTCAAGCCATCTTTCCCTAGAGGCAGTGTTCACATTTCTCCTCTGAGTTTCTGTCTGAAAGAAGGGCTTCCTTTTAGCCACTGACATTCAGAACCATCTGTGAGTAGTGTAAAGAAATGACTTCTAGCAGGTGCTGGCATATAAAGAGGATTATTTCATCTAGGTTTACATTTCTTCCTCCATTAACTTATCATAAGGGAATCACTATGAAATTATAAGTTTGTGGGGAAAGAACCAGACTCAGATATCCCACATAGAGGGAATCATGGAAATAAATACTGAGCCTCATCCATCTCCTGTCCTTTAATACCTTGCTCATGCATTACCAATCAGGAATCAAAGGGCAGGGGAGCTTGAAGTGGACACAAAGGTCAGCAACTCTGGACATGGAATAGGCTAGAGATAAGGCCCAGGGATAAAACAAAAGACATTCAGGACAACTACCATCAATAAAGTCTTACAGGTGAGTTGTCATTGTTAGTTGCCATTGAGTTGGTGTCCAATTCATAGTGACCCTATGTACAACAGACAAATCACTATTTCAGTGCTTCTCTGCTATTCATAGGTTTTCAGTGGCAGATTGATTTTTGGGAGTGGGTTGCCAGGTCCTTCTCCCAAGCCTATAGTATTTGGTATTCCCAGATGGTTTCCCATCCAAGTACTAAACAGGCCTGACCCTGCTTAGCTTTCGAGATCTGATGGGATTAGGTGCCACAATGCCACGGCTGTTTTAGTTTTGTTACTTAAAATGATTTAGAGCATTTTCATGATCCATATTCTGCTGACAGTTGATTGAATATTATTTTGTAGATCATTTTAATTGCAGATTTCTGTGAAGGATATTTTAATTTCGACATGAACTTATAACAGCTCACTCAGTAATACTTGCTATTTCTGTGACAAACATATGTTAATAAAATTTTAGCATTATCAAATATTTTATACAGCTTCATAAAACATGAAGTGTTACATTCAAAAATTATTTTAAGAATATATATCCCCTTCCACAATTCAATTTGCAGTTCGTGAATGCAGTGCCCTCTTCTTTTTGCCCAATGTAGGAATATTTTTATAAACTAGGTGAATCATATCTATGATGATATAGTAAATGCTGAGAGCCTATTATTGTCTACCTTAAGAACAATTCATAACTCAAGAATATTGAATTATATGTGGGACTGCTTTGTAATGGCCATTTGTCCACTTGATATATCCTTTCTAAAGAGGCTTTTCAATGCATCCTCAGCCAAAATCACTGCTTTTGTTTCCAAAGAATTCATAGTTTCCTCAAGAGTTCTTTTTTCCTTGGAGGGAGGATAGTGCAGTCAAAAGTGGAGTTATGAGATGATTACCCATTTAAAGCTGAGACTAAGGCTACTTCTGTAGCCAGTAAAAGATGAAGGCTTTTTAAATACTTTTAATGAAGTAATTCATCTTTAATTCAGAGGGAAGTGATTTCATATGTCAACATTATTTTATTACCTTATTGAACACTTAAAAATTAAGCCAGTTGTTTCCAGAAAGCATTTGTGATGATAAGATGTACCAAACAGCCTCTCACTGTATATAAGTATAGTTTGCCAGTGACTCAGGAGGCAGAGGTAGAAGGATCTCACATTCAAGGCCAGAGACAGCCTGAGCAATTTAGTGAGACCCTGTCTCAAGATAAAAAATTTAAAAAAGGATTGTTGAGAATGCAGCTCAGTGGTAGAGCACTTGGAAAGTATACTCAAGGCCTTGGATTCAAGGCTCACAGTACTACAAAAAAATAAAAAGGTAGCATGACTTTAATGGGTTTGTAGGATATTTGTAAAGATGATTAAGAAAGGAATAGTAAAAAAAATACTAATATAAGTATTTTCTTTTTCCTATAATGCTTTTTCCTTATTGCTTGTCCTTGCTCAACTACTAAATGTTTCCCTTATCTTTAAATTGAAATGAATTTTTGGTAAGGAAGTTTCCTGCTAGAACAAACTATAATTCTTCATGTTTTTTCTATCTGCTTTTCATCTTTTGTACACTAAGAATCTTTCTTTTTGCTAGGAAGTTCACCAGACTCTAATCTCCTCCTCCTCTCTACTCTCTCATGTTGTCTTAGTTCTTTTACTCCTCCTTCTCCTCTTCCCCCTCCTTCTGCCTTCTCTTTCTTTGTCTTCTCTCCAAGTATTAGGGGGTTGAACTCAAGGCCCTTCTTTTTAACACTCTGACATGTACTAATTGCACTTTGTATTTGTCAGTATAAAATACAAATAATATGCATTTTCACTGAAAACAGATTTCTGATTACTATATAGCTAAAATTATATTAATAGGTAATGTTGAACTGATTTAGAAAATGGAGATATACAAGGTGGTTGTTGTTAGATGCCATCTAGTTGAGTCTGACTCATAGCAACCCTATGTACAACAGAACAAAACACACCCTGACACTGTGCCATGCCTGGCACTATTGTCAGTGTTTCTCTGGTATTCATAGGGTTTGGATGACAGATTGTTTTAGGAGTGTGTTGTGATGTCTTTCTCCCTAGCCTGCAGAACCTGGTATTCCCAAGCACTCTCCCATCCAAGACTAACCAGGCTAATCTTACTTAGCTTCTGAGATCAGGTAGGATCAGAAGCTGAAATTATATTATTGGGTAATGCTGAACTGATTTAGACAATGCAGATAATACAATAGAAGTAAGGAAAAAATTCTCTAAGGAACCACTATTAACCTTCATTGGTGCAAATGCCTGAATATGATTTAACTTTTTTTTTTTTTTACTAAAAATGGGCTTATTTTATCACATTGTTGTATGACCTCAATATACCATGAACACGTTACATATTAAACATTCTTCTGCAGCATAATTTGAATTTCTGCATGGCATTCATGTATGGATACAACACAACTTAAATAGTATTGATCATATATAAAGATGAACATATGGCATTACGTGTGTGTGTGTGTGTGTGTGTGTGTGTGTGCTTGCATGCATGTGCAGAAACGTGTACTATTTTAATTCTCTTTGCAGATAAGTCTATGGGAAGGTTCACTCTCATTTCTGTGGAATATATCTTTAAAAATGATTCCTAAGTATTAAGTAGTCTTTTGGTTCTTTTAGAGGAAGATTTTAGGGGAGATGAATGGGCCCAAAGAACAGACAATTGTCTGGGACAAAGTTCTCCTGGGCTCTAGATGTGGTGCCAATTCTAGTCTTTTTTGCTGTAAATTAATCTACTTGGGAATCATGTTTTAAGTAGATAGAAAAATTTCAGGAAAAAACCCCTTCCTATGCTTTCTGTGGGAAAGAGGGTTAAGAGATTGGTGGGGGAAGAGAAGGTCAGAGAGACCTTGGTTCCCTTTAGTTCAAAGCATTCAGTATGCCAAAGCATCCTACTTTGGGGTATCACTTTGGGAACCTCAGCAAATTTGTAGGTTAAATGGAATTAAAACTCATTAGTGTTTCTAAGATAAATAGGCCAAATTGTTGTTGTTGTTGTTGTTGTTGTTGTTAGGCGCCGTCGAGTCGGTATCTGACTCATAGCGACCCTCATAGGGTTTTCAATGGCTGACTGTTTTGGGATTGCCTTGGGAGTGGATTGCCAGGCCCTTCTTCCATTTTTGTGGTGCTGGGAATTGAACTCGGGACCTCAGAGACTGCAGCGCAGCGCTCTACCCACTGAGCTAAATCCCAGCCCAAATAGGCCAAAGCAAGTATGTAATAATTTACTTTATTTTAACAAGAATTGCCCTTGATACAGTCAAGGCTTTTCAAATGGCAAAAGAACATGACCTGAGGAATGCGGAGTGGAGGGCAAAGTGATTTTTATAGTGGAGGAATGGTGCAGGAGATGAGGTGATTTTTTTCAATTTCTGACTTGCTTGCAAGCATATTTATGATTGACAAGACAAAAAGCATTATTTTTGGAGCATTGATTTGTTGGTAACAGATTGAATATGCAGCAATGAGAGAGACTAAAGTTAAGATTTCTAATTTATTGTAATTGTCACAGTAGAAGTGATAGAAGTGAAAGAAGAGCTGCAGTGTCAATGAAAAGAAGGATTTAAAGGAAAATGTACATTAATTAACTAAGAGGATCTGATAGTGGAAATACAATTAGAAATATATTTTGGAAAGCATGGCAAATGGGATAACATTTATATTTTGATTTAATGCTGTGTTTTTAAATGTACATCATGTTTTAATGTGTTTGCTAACAGAATATAATCACTACTTTAAAATTGACTTAATTCTTTTAACTTCAAGCTTTGTCTGGTTATACACTTATTCATTTCCCTTTTTCTAAGTAGCTAGTACTCATTCAAGGCATAACATTTCAAATAAAATATTCATAATGCAATGCACCTACACAAATAATACAATTAATGTGTAATGGTTATTTTTGGTAGATTGATCGATTGCTGTGTTTACATTTTGGTGATGATTTCCTATCAGTGTGAATTCTAAGACTGGAATACACATTCCCTAAGTCTTTAAAATAGGCACTATGTTAAAGAAAATCAAAGATATTTGTAGAATTATTGTACTTTTGGAAATTTCTACTAGCTTTATACTATAAATCAATTATTTATAATTTTTCATGATTTCATCATATAATAAGGATCCTTAGAAATAATATACAACATGAAATGTTGTTTATTTTTGTAATCTAAACCAGCTTTGGAATCAGGTCATTTCTGCCAATAATCAGAACCTAGAATGAAGATTTAGTTGCCATGTATATTAGAGTTACCTATTAGAGTAGATGCCTGTAGCTCTACCACTGCAGTGTCTGAGCCCATCAGATCTTGTAAACTAAGTAGGGTCAGGCCTGGTTAGTACTTAGATGGGAGACCCCCTGGGAACACAAGGTGCTGTAGGCTTGGGTGAAGGACCTGACAACCTACTCCCAAAAAACAATCAGCCATTAAAACGTCTATGAGTAGCAGAGAAGCACTATCAATAGTGTTTCATTTGTTGTATGTAGGGTCACTATGAGTGGGGCACTTACTCAACAGCACATAACAACAGCAACAAGGATTTAGCTTGTGACTAGGATTTAGCTCAACTAGTAGAGTGCTGCTCTGCATTCTCTGAGGCCCTGGGTTCAGTCCCCAGCACAGCAAAAATGGGAGAAGAACTTTGCAGGCCACTCCCAAAACAATCCCCCAAATACTACCATTGAAAACCCTATGAATACCAGAGAAAGGCCGGCATAGTGCTGGGAATGGCAGTGTTGGGAGTATTTTGTTCTTTTGTATATAGGGTCATTATGAGTCAGACCAGACTTCATGGCCCCTAGCAAAACAACATTAGAGTATATAAATAGCACAAATATGTTATGATGATTCATTCTGACACTTTTACTTGGTTATGGAGAAAAATATTTTGTGGATATGTGGGTTGGCTTTTTTAAACCTAGATAGAGCAAAGGAATCGACAGGTGAGAAAAAAATTGGAGTTGCTATTTGAAAGTATGGCAGATCAGAGATAAACCACATAGCCAAATACTCATTCTTTTACATTTCCCATTTAAACTATATAGAGGAACAAATGCTCATTTTTTTCTATCAAGAATCATTTTCCAGGTAAGAGCCAAAAAAAGAACAAGGCTGGTTCCACAGTATAATTGCTTAGCATTCTTTTTCGAAAAGCAAGATGAAATATACTAATAAGTGTGCTCACACATAAAAATATTTAAATGTCAAATATATATTCATTACAGACTATTATAGACAAAAGTAACTCTATGCAGGAGACCTCCACTTTGTTTGTCATTTTGACATACTGTGGGGGCTTGTGTGTTGCTGTGATGCTGAAAGCTATACCACCTGTTATAGATACCAGCAGGATCACCCATGGTGGATAGGTTTCAGTGAGCTTCAGACTAAGCCAGACTAGCAAGAAGGACCTGACAGTCTACTCCTGAAAAGTTAGCCATTAAAAACCCTATGAGTAGCAGAGAAACACTGTCAAGTATAGTGCCAAAAAATGGGCTACACAGGTTGGAAGACATTCAAAAAAGGATGAGGGAAGAGTTGCCTCCTTAAAGTAGAGTCTACCTTAATGACCAGAATGGAGTAAAGCTCCTGGGACCTCCATTTGCTGATGTGGCCTGACTCAAAGTAAGAACAACTGTAGACATCCATTAATAACTGGAATGTGGAATGCATGTAGTATGAATCTAGGAAAATTAGAAATAATCAAAAAGGAAATGGAGCTCATGAACACTGACATTCTAGACATCAGTGAGCTAAAATGGACTGGTATGGGCCATTTTGAATAAGATAGTCACATGGCTTACTATGCTGGGAATGACAAATTAAAGAGAAAGGGGGTTGTGTTCATATCAAAAAAAGACATCTCAATATCTGTCCTGAAGTACAATGCTATCAGTGATATAATTATATGCATATACCTACAAAGAATTCCACTTAATATGACTATTATTCAAATGTATGCACATACCACTAAGGACACAAATAAAGACAGGGAAGATTTTTACCAGCTCCTGAAATCTTAAATAGATCAAACATGCAATCAGGATGTACTGATAATTACTGTTGACTGGAATGCAAAAGTTGGAAACAAAGAAGGCTCACTAGTTGGAAAACAGGGCTCTGGTGATGCTGGCGACCACATGATAGAGTTTTGTCAGACCAATGAACTTGTCATTGCAAATATATTTTTTCACCAAAATAAATGGCAACTATACACATGGAAGTCACCAGCTAGACAATATAGGAACAAAATTGACTACATTTTTGAAAAAGGATGATGGAAAAGCTTAATTTCAAAAGTCAGAACAAGACCAATTGCTGATTGTGGATCAAACCATCAACTATTCATGTGCAGGTTCAAACTGAAACTGAAGAAAATAAGAACAAATGTACAAGAGCCAAGGTATGCCCTTGATTATATCCCGCCTGTGTTCAGAGACCACCTCAAGAACAATTTTGAAATGTTAGATACTAGTGATCCAAGACCAGAGGAGTTGTGGCATGACATCAAAGACACCATTCATGATGAAAGCAAATGATTATTTAAAAGACAGGGAAAAAAGAAAAGATCAAATTACATGTCAAAAGAGACCCTAAAACTTGCCCTTAACCACCAAGCAGCTAAAGTAAAAGGAAGACATGTCAAAGGTAAAGAACTAAATAGAAGATTGCAAAGGAAAGCTCAAGAATACAAAATGAAATATGATGATGACATGTACTAAGAGCTGGAGGTAGAAAACCAAAAGGGAAGACCACATTCTATTTGTCTCAAGCTTAAGGAATGGAAGAAAAAATTCAAGCCTCCAGTGGCAAGAGTGAAGGAGTATACAGGGAAAATATTATAAGACTCAGGAAATATCAAAAGAAGATGGAAGGAATGAATACACAGATATTACACCAAAAGGAGTTGATGGATGACCAACTATTTTAAGAGGCTGCATATGATCAGGAACCAATGGTACTGAAGAAAGAAATAGAAGGTTCCTTGAAGGAACTAGCAAAACAGAAGGTTTCAGGAATTGATGGAATACTAGTAGAGATGTTTCAACTAACAGATGCAGCACTGGAGGTGCTTACTTGTTTATGCCAAGATATTAGGAAAACAGCTACCTGGCTAACTGCCTGAAACAGATCCATATTTGTGCCTATTCCCAAGAAAGAGGAGCCAACCAAATGTGGAAATTACCAAATGATATCATTAATACCACACACAAATAAAATTTTGCTAAAGATCATTCAAAAGCAACTGCAGCAATATACATACAGGGAACTGACAGAAAACCAAGCCAGATTCAGAAGAGGACATGTGACCAGGAACATCATTGCTGATGTCAGATAGATACTAACTGAAAGCAGTGGATACAGAATGATGTCTGTGTTTTATTGACTATGCAAAGGCATTTGACTGTGTGGATCACAACACATTATGGACAACATTGCAAAGACTGGGAATACCAGAGCACTTAATTGTACTCATGAGGAATATATACAAAGACCAGGCCTCAGTTGTTTAAACAGAAAAGGAAACACTGCCTGGTTTAAAGTCAAGAAAGGTGTGCCCTGGGACTGTATCCTTTCACCGTACCTCTTCAGTCTCTATGCTGAGCTAATAATCCGAGAAGCTGGACTTTAAGAAGAATGTGGCATCTTGATTGGGGCAAGACTCATTAACAACTTGCATTATGTAGATGACAGAACTCTACTTGCCGAAAGCCAAGAGGATTTGAAACACTTACTGATGAAGATCTAAGGCCACAACCTTCAGTATGGATTACATCTCAACATTAGGAAAACAAAAATCCTTACAACTGGGTTACAGATGGCTCAATAAGCTGCTTCGTAGTAAATGGAGTAAAGATTAAGATTGTCCAAGATTTTGTTTTGCTTTCTTTTCTATAATCAACACCCATGGAAGCAGCAGTCAAGAAATCAAAAGACACATTCCACTGAGAAAAGCTGTTGCAAAAAACTTCTTTGAAAGGGCTGAAAATTAAAGATTTTGCATTAAAGTTGAAGGTGCTCCTGACTCATGCTATGGAATTTTCAGTGGCATCATACAGTTGTGAAAGGTGAATGGTGAATAAGGAAGATGCGAGAAAAATTGATGTTTTTGAATTATGGTACTGGAGATAAATATTGACTATACCATGGACTGTAAAAGGAACCAATAGTTCTGTCTGAGAAGAAATGCAACCAGCACTTTGCTTTGGAAGCAAAGATGGCTAGACTGCATCTTACCTATTTTGTACATAGAGTCAGGAGGGACCAATCCCTGGAGAAGGATCATGTTTTGGAGAGTGGCAGGTCAACAAAAAAAATAGGAAGACTCTCAATTAGATGGATTGACACAGTGTCTACAACAATGCACTTTAAACCTGAAAAAGATCATGTACCTGGCCCAGAATGTTTCGTCCTGTTGTACATAGGTTTGGTATGAGTCAGACCTGACTCGACCACACCTATCAACATGGAGGAGACACAATCTGATTTCCATTAAGGTATTCTTTATTCTTCACTAAGAAACTAAGATTTATAAGGATAATGACTACATGTGCTTGCAACCAGTTCTAGGGATAGGATACTATTTATTACAATTTTAATTTTATTGATTTTTGAATACAATAAGATGATTCATTTTACTCCCACTGACAAACACTATAATCTACATAATGGTAAAAGAAAACTGCCATTCTCTTGAATATGTTATAAAAACCAAACATGTCTTCGTGTTTTAACTTGATTTTCATGCTCAAAGATGTTATAGTTGAGCTCCTTGTCTTTGCCATAGAGAATAAAATTTTAATCCTATCTGCTTTTTTAACCTTGGAAGCATTAGGTTAACCATAGTGCCTTTTTCAGTAATTGTTGTTGTTGTTGTTAGGTGCCGTCGAGTCGGTATCCGACTCATAGCGACCCTCTGTTCAACAGGGGAAACACTATTGTCAGTGCTTCTCTGCTGTCCATAGGGTTTTCAATGGCAGATTGATTTTTTTTTTTTTGGGAGGGGTTTGCCAGGTCCTTCTCCCAAGCCTACAGCTTCTGGTGTTCCCAGGCGGTCTCCCATCCAGGTACTAACCAGGCTTGACCCTGCATAGCTTCCGAGATCTGACGGGATCGGATGCCACAGGGGTACGGCTGCAGGCTTTCAGTAATATAATGTCCTTTTGTCAGAGTTATAGAGGGTGAAAGTGTTCAGAACATGCCACCTTCAAATATGCCATTGTTGTTGTTGTTAGGTGCCCTCGAGTCGGTATCTGACGCATAGCAACCCTCGTAGGGTTTTCAATGGCTGAGTGGTTTGGGATTACCTTGGGAGTGGATTGCCAGGCCCTTCTCCCGAATTAATATGGCATATTAATTAGTTTTGATCTGTAGACAGTTAAGAATCAGCATTGTAGGAAGCTGTCTCTCACTATCTCTTTCCCTTTCTCCTAAAAGAAGTTTGTAAGATTTACTATAAGAAATGCCTGAAATCCCAGCACTGAGGAGGCTGAGACAGGAGAATCACTGTAGGTTCAGGGCGAGCCTGGGATAAGCTAGTTCCAGGCCAGTCTTGGCTACTGAATGAGGTCAGAGTGAGACTCTGTCCAGAAACAAAAGAAAAAGAAGTGTCTTTACATCCTTTCCAACTGTTCCAGGAAGAGGAGAACACCCTTAATCCATCTAACTGGAAACTAAGTTAACACTGGAGTGAATCTATACAAATGAACTTAGTAAAATAACTTATCTTTCAATAGATTCTCTGGTATACATTTGGGTCATTGTCTTATAATTTACTGCTACTTTATACTGTCACTTACTCATATTTTACCCCTCTTTGTATAAAAATGACTTATAAGCTTTAGGGCCTGGTAATTTCTTTTGTTCTTCATTTTCCTTTTCAAGATTCCTGTGTGTATATGAAATGAAGCATACGCTTTTCTCTTGTTAATCTGTTTTATGTCCATTTAGTTTTTAGCCTACTCACAGGACCTGAGAGGATAAAAGGTTTTCCTCCCCAAAAATCACTCTAAATAACTATGAATGGACAATTGTTTTCTAAATGTTGTTAATTTTTATTCCAGATTCTTTAAGCATTCTCCAATGCTTGAAAATAAAATTAATTTTTTTCTGTCATGGAAAATATATCTCTTTCAGTGGCATAAAGGTTACAGTCTAGAACACTTAAAATAAATCTAAATTGAATATTTATGATGAATATGAGATATTATGTGATCTGTTTATATTCTTACTCAGAATAAGAATGACTCCTAAAAGAGTCATAGAAGTTCATTTAACATTTGCTATGAAATTGAAACTTTTTTTTTCAAAAATTTTAATGATGGAATGAACCTTAACACAAATATCTCATGAAGAACACAAATTCATCAAAAGACAACTCCAACAAATGCATCTGATTTTGTAGTGTTATGTTTACAGATTCCCAAGGTGAATTATTCCCATTAGAATTGAGTCTCTTAAACTGAGAAAAATATTTCTGGTAATATTCCTCCCATCATTTCTAATTTCTAACTTTACTGCTTAAAAGGAATAATAATCTTTGTAAACTTTCCTTAGATGATGTGTAAGTCAGCCTCTCATCACTATAACAATTATTTGAGATAATCAACTTATAAAGGGAAAAGGTTTATTTTAGCCCACAGTTTTGGAGGCTTTAGTTCATAATCATTTGGGCTTGTTGTTTTGGGTGAGGCAGCACATCCTGGCAGGGATGCGTGGGAGAAAAAAACTCTTTACCTTATGACCTGGAAGCAAAAGAGAGAAAGGAAGACATTGGAGCCCCATAAGTCCCTTTAAAGACACATCCTGGCCACCTAAAGGCCTCCCCCTAGGCCCTACATCTTAAGGTTCCCTCCACTTCCCAGTAGCCCCACCTTCTGGCACAACACTTTACTACATGGGATTTGGGGGGACAGATGTTCCAAATTATTTCTATGACAACTGTTTAAATAGTTTAAAATAAGATACATGTATCACTTCCATTTAAAAAATTCCCAGTTCTTAATATTTTTCTAAGCATGAGAGGATTTCAAGACTAATCATCTTCCTAGTACCCATATTTAAAAGTGCTTATGTGTGGAGGAAGGGGACCAGCAGGAGGGGAGGGGTGGACATGAGGGGATAATGGGGGGTGGATTTGAGTAATGTACAAGGATATGAATATATGAAAATATCATAAGCCCACTAATTTGTATACTAACTAAATAACTGAATTAATAATTAAATATATGTGTGTCTATGTATGTGTGTGTATATATATACATATACATATATATGTACATGTATACATACATACATACATACATACATGTATACATATACATACATATATATGTATATGTATGTGTATATATGTGTATATATGTATATATGTATATATACATATATATGTATGTATATATGTAAATATGTATGTATATATGTATATATACATGTATATATGTGTATATATGTAAAATATATATATTTTATATGTATATATGTA